>CAUYLG010052505.1:0-82683 GCA_963573385.1 Cacajao melanocephalus | reverse complement strand
TTCCACAATGGTTGAACTAATTTACACTTCCACCAACAGTGTAAAAGTGTTCCTATTTCTCCACATCCTCTCCAGCATCTGTTGTCTCCAGATTTTTTAGTGATTGCCATTCTAACTGGCGTGAGATGGTATTTCAATGTGGTTTTGATTTGCATTTCTCATAAATATATATTTCTTATATTTACATATATTATATGTCTTTCCTATATTTTCTGATTTTCTAGGGCCCAGAAGTTTAATGGAAATAACTTGAAATATTCCTTTTTTTGTGTGTAATTCAGACAAAGATTTTTCTAACAGGCTTTTGAGGAGAGGTAAAAATCATATCGCAGAGAAGGACAACTCCTGAGCAAAACATAATCCCAGAAGGTGACATCAGCCATGGCAGCTTACATTCAGCTTTGTGATCTAAAGGCTGAGAAGGAGCAGTAGTTCTAAGTAGTCAGTATCTGTGGTCTACATGCCTGCATGTTCTGTGAGGAAGAGATGTGTGTAAAATGACAAAAGCACTGCTGCAAATCAAAGCTCCTTCTCTGGGAAATGCTCTGATATGGTTTGGCTCTGTGTCCCCTTCCAAATCTCACCTTGATTGTAATCCTCATAATCCCCAGGTGTCTAGGGTGGGACCAGGTGAAGATAATTGGATCATGGGGGCAGTTTCCCCCGTGCTGTTCTCGTGATAGTTAGTGAATCTCATGAGATCTGATGGTTTTATAAGTGTCTGGCATTTCCTGTTTGCACTCGCTCTGTCCTGCTACCCTGTGAAGGTGGTGTTTGCAACTCCTTTGCCTTCTGCCTCAATTTTAAGTTTCCTGAGACCTCCTCAGCCATGCAGAACTGTGAGTCAATTAAACCTATTTGTTTTATAAATTACCCAGTCGGGTATTTCTTCATAGCAGTGTGAGAATGGATTAAAACACGCTCTCCCAGTGTGAGGGTTTGTAGCAGGTCAAAGAGTGGCCCCTCAAAAGATATGTTCATCACATCCTGGAACCTGAAATTTGATGTTATTTGGAAAAAAGTCTTCTCAGATGTACTTAAGGTCTCCAGATAAAATTATGCTGGATTATCCAGGTGGGCCCTAAATGTAATAACAGGTATTTTTATAAGAGAAATAGACACATAGAGAAGAGGATAAGGCATGAAAATAAGGGTGAAAACAGACATTGTATTGCTACAAGCCAAGGAACACCTGGAGCCTACAGAAACTGGAAGTGGTAAGGAAAGATTCTTTCCTAGAGCCTTTAGAGGAAGCACAGCACTGCTGACACTCTGATTCCAGACTTCTGATCTCTGTAACTGTGAGATAAAAGTTTTCTGTTGTTGTTAGCCACCCTATTTGTGGCAATTTGTTACAGCAGTCCTAAGAAACTAATACAAGACCGACTGGCAAAATGAAAAGCTATGGATTACCAAGAAACCACCCCATTCTGTCGCAGGATACCTTCTAAGAACAGGCCATAAGAGGGAGGGCATTAACTTTTCACTTAAGGAAGAAGATAGTGGAAATCCAGAGATAGGTAATGATGCAGCTGTATCAGTAATGGTGGAAAGTGTAGACACCCCAAGAGGTACTGCAGGCTAAATCAGTGCTACTGCTTGCCCAGCTTGAGTGGAGCTGCTGCAACATGGTGAGCATAGCAGACGCTGAAAGGGATGGGTGGTGAGGGCAGCAGAGGTGCTGGTGAGCCCCAAGTCCAGGGCCAGCCTCGTCTCTGAGACGTGCTCCTCCCAATGACAGCTACAATTGTACACAAGGGCAAGGGCTGGAGTCCTGCAAGTGAACAAGTAGGAACAATTGACCCAACTTAGGAACAAAATATTAAACTAAGCTTCCTAGGACCTGTAAGTTGGCAGCTTCAAAGGGACATTTTGGTCACATACATTTTATTTAATTGCTAAAAGAAGTAATCACAAGGCTATGTTTTTCCACATTAGCATTGGAGAAAGTTATTTATTCTCTCACTTCTTTTGATTATTATTGCCCCTGTGGGCAGAACTTGTGTATCGGTACAGATACTATGAACACATTTTCCGAGGCAAAAAGCTGCAAACATCTTTGACAGTAATGTACAACTTTGGGTAGTAAGTGGCAGTCAGGGAGATACAGTTTGAATAACAGAATACTGGAAATTTCTAATTGCGGTGGGGGGAGGAATTTCACATAACACATAATTGGCATTTTTCCAGAAAGCCCAGATGGTAGAGACAAGGCATTAGCAGCTCTTATTTTCTTAGCTTTGGAAATCTGAGACTAGAAAAAAAATCAACAATACATTTGTTTTACCAAAATATAATTCTAATCCAAATGGGGACTATGAATTACATTTCTAATTAGTGATGGGTGCTGTAAGTTTCTAAAAAAGGAATTACCTGAAAAAGATGTTACATTCACCATTCAGGTTTTATGGATTCAGATCATGATGAAGCTTGATGAGCTTTGGGTACTGAAGGGGGCATATGAGTCAATCCTCTTGTTTTGCAGATGTGGAAATTGAGGCAAGAGAATTTGTACCATCATAGATGAGTCACTCTAGGAGTGAGTGGCAGAGGCTGGAATAGTACCTGGATTGTTGAATTCATCTGCTATCCTTTCTACCCTGCTACACTCTTCAAGGGTTCTTATCTAAACACTGGCTTCCCTCTGCTGACAGCATTGTTCTTGGTCACTTTTTATAGCTCTCAGCTGCTTATCGTTGACTTCAGCCTTTTCCCAGCTGCTTATCACAGACAAACTTTAATTACCTCCTAACATATAGTCAATGCTACTTGAAAGGCTAGGCTGGGAGGGGTACTTGCTTCCTCCGTGTTCTCAGACGTCATGGGCTCTCATCCTCAGAGAATCTCCAATTCTGAATCAGTCTGTTTAATTAAAACCTTTTATTTTTCTAGAATAATTTATCTCAGATATAATTTAAACATCTTTTTGTAAAAAAAAAATGAAGGCTTTAAATAAAAGCCACAGGTTCTTTTCAAACATGACTAATATTCTAGTGCAAGGTATGATTTATATGAATTTAAGCCATATCCTGGGAGAAGGCGTGGTATACCGGGGGAATGTAAGACTGGAGTTAAGAAGGTATTAACTCAGTCCCAGCACTCAGATCAACCACTCTGAGTGCTGGACTACAAGTTGTGCCAATAATCTGGAAAACATTGTTCCTTACAGCAAGACAATCTGATGGAGGTATTAACTATGTTATTTTTCTGTGAGTTCAAAAAGTTAGAAAGAGAAAATGAAAGAGTATTGAGCAGAAAAAAAAACCACAGCCTTTACACTGTGGTTTTCATCTTTCTTTATTACCTGAAACTTCTGGGGATATTAAGAACAGCAGAGAGTGTAAGGAAGTAATTTCTGGTTGTCTAGAAGTATCACAAAGATACCCTTCCCTGTCCTGTGATTTATACAAGAAGTCCACTCACCAACTTGGCAGCCTGGGGATGGTTCTCTTACGATTATACACATTCTACCAGCCAGTGGCAAAAGCAGGAGGACATTCCTCAAGGTGACAGTGGTCGTAATCCAGTGGGCTTGAGAATACTGCTGTTTCCCTTTTGGAGATTCATCACATGCTTCTCTGCTCCCACTGTGCCAGACAGAGACGCCTTGATGTCCTGGTGACTTCTCTGGGTCATGAGATACAGAGTTGGGAACCACAGCAGGTTACCAGGAGGTGCTGGATTTCTGTCTAAGATTCAGAACCAAGTTTACTGGGAAAAATACAGCCCCAAAAGAGTTGGTTGTGGGCGCCTACCTTCTATCATCAGTAGAACCTGATCCCATCAAACATTGCCATGTGGAAAATGGGTATGGATAAGGGAGAGTGTGTAGGATGGCTAATAGCCCCTATTATCATTATCTCCCTCCCAAATTATTCATGATCTGAAGTGCAGTCTACACATGCCCCTGGTATTATAATCTAGAACTCAGATAGTAATTACATACTCTGCTTTCTGCCTACTGGTCGTTCTAGTAGTATTAATATATATGTACATATGTATATACGCATGATTATATATACGTATGAATGATACTTTCTCTGTGCCAAGTCATCCGTTTCATTCCTACTAGCTGCTGATGGTGATTCTAGTTACTGTCATGTTGCCTTATGCCTCTGTTGTCATCGTCATCATCTATCTATTTAGCTCCTTGGATGAACACTTTTTTTTTTTCAGACTGTGTTCTCTACTCTAGGTACACTTCCTTGTTCAGCTTTCAGGTCTCAATCTCAATTGGAGTGTGAGCTCTCCAGGTTACTATAAAGTTATTATAAAATTACTCTCCATTGGTTACTCCCTTAACCAATAAGGAAGTAATTTTATAATAACTGTCTGGGCATAGACATGAGCCAAATACATTAGAATCTTTTTGTGCCTGTAGTGGATTTAAAATGTATTCAGAGCAACTTTGGAATCTTTCATCTTCCTCATAATCAAACAATCTGCAGTTTAAAATTTTTCTGTAATATTCTTCTGGAATCTCCATTCCTGCTTATAAGCAGGAAATACAACAGCGACAACCACAAAAAAAAAAACAGCAATACAGTTCAAGTTTGTCCATTAAAGGTAAATTAATGTCTTCATGGTTAAATTAGTCTCTTTTGGGTAACTTGTTTCCTCCAATTTAGGAGTCTCCATTTGGTAAATTCAATCTTCTGTTCGTAACCCCTCAGTCTTTTGAGAGCTTTTCCTCTCCGCCTTTTCTCTCCTTTTTCTTGTGTCATCAGAGTTCAGGAAAAATTCTACCCCACTCGCATCATTGGTTGTGGAGACCTTGGGTCCACGTGTTGATGCTGTTGATGGCTCTCGTTGATTCTGTTAGTGGTAGCTCATTTCAGCCAGAGTGCTTGACTGTTGGGTCTGCTCCTGCTCCCCTTCAGGTGATGTGTTTGATGTGTCAGGGGTGGATGAAATCATGGCCTGAGGTTCACCATCACCATGATTGCTGCTGCCTGGCTCCTTACCTCAGCTTCCTTAGGTGCTACTGGCTCTCTTATGACTCAAGTGTTTCCCCTCTCTCCTGGTTTTGAGATTTTCCAGCCTGGACATCTGCATCCCTCATATAGTTGCATGAGGATTTCTCGATCCTTACCATGCTATGAGCAAGCAGTAGGAAAAAATAGGAGCAGTATTTTCAGACCATCTGTATAGACACTTGACTCTACAAATAATACTCTATCATTCTTGCAACATGTCAGTCACGACTCAGGGAGCAGAGCACCACTTAGATGCTCTTGGATTCTCCTTCAAGCTACATGGGTTTGTTATTGTTGAGTTTCTGTCAGCTTAAAGTTTCTATTATGAGGTATCTATTGTTCCTTTGGAACTGTGCTCAGGGCATTAGGATGCTGAGTTTCAGAAAATCCACAACCTTACCCTGGTCTTACCTTTTTTGAAATTTTTCTAAATTAATTGTGTCCTCCTTCCAGAGGCCAGAGAGATTTGCATTTTTTTTGGTAACAGAAGCTGTGCTTCCATCAAATTCTCACTTTTCTATAGAACAAAACCCTATGCTCAGACTTCCAGACTCTGTCCTTGATAAAGTAAGGCTTTGGAATTGAGCAAAGCATTTGGCCTCTAAACAAAGCTTTGTTTGTAAGACTGTTACACTATGGACGCAAGAAAATATTTTTTTGGAGTTTAAAGCTGAACAATGATTTCTTTATTCTAGGCAGCATCTGAATTCTCTCAGAAATGAAAAGAAGCCATTAAATCAGAAGCCAGGGGCAACATGATTTATGGGGATGGAAGAATCATTGTTTTAAACATCTCAAAATAGAATTCTCTTTATAACAGCAAGATCGTGTTTCATTTCTGAATGCCTAGTGCCTAGCTCAGCATCTGCTACACAGTAGGCACTCAATAAATGTGTCTTGGATGAAAGAACTGTTTTGTTAGCTTTTTCCAGGTCACACTGTATAGCACAACTTTGGATAATGAAGTTTATGTAAAATCAACTTAAGGATGTCTATCAATGAATGAAACACATCTGCACTGCACCTGGTTTCTGTGTCTCCCCACATTTACTCAGTCCCACTTAACCCCAGGCCTAAGCTGCCATCACCTCACTCCTAACACAATGATTCTTCAAGTGCAGTATCTGGATAAGCAGCATCAGCATTACTTGCGAAATTATTATAAATGCATGTTTTCAGGCCCCATCCTAGACTTGATGAATACAATCTCTGAAGTGGAGGATTCAGCAATTTATGATTTAACACGCCCTCCAGGTGATTCTAATGTTCATGCTGAACACTCTCTAACACCTCTATCCAGCTCAGCCTCTACTGAGAACGAGGGTCAGGATTTATTATGGCCTCCATTGAGCTTACCTGGTAGGAACCTCAGCCACTTTCATCCCCAGATTCTAGTGGATCAGATGATTAGAGCTTCTGGCTTCTCAGAGAAACAAGGTAACACAACTCCAAAGTGCCCAGGGAGTTAATGCCCTGTATAGGTATGTTGAGGTGTCAGAGAGAGCCTACATAACAGCTTAAGCCAGTTAGCTTCATACTTGGAGTTGAGATGAATTTAAGGGTGTATAAGGGTGACTGTGTAGCCTGATCAAAGTTCATATCTCAGTGTTTATCTGGCCCATCCTTGATGGTTAAGAACTTCTGTTAAGTCCACAAAATTCAGGAATGTATTATCTTAAATCAGGACTTCCTAAAGACAATCACAGAACTTTGAGTAACTACAACTTTACTGTAGAATGTGTAAGGTAAAATTCACCTAGTGGTTTAAGTAAGCATGATTATAAACTATATACAAAAACTTCCCCCAATATATAGTATGATTCTACTGTTAAATTTTTAGTATATTTTCACTAAACAACTCGCAAAAACCTTAGGGAAATATATCTGCCCTGCTATTTTTCTCTTGTTCTGGTTTTTAGTCATCCAGTGAGCCTCTTGTAAGTCCCATCTGTTCCAACTCCCAAGATGACTGTGTTTGAATGGTTCCCTTTCTCATCATAATTGCAGACGTTTCAGTTCTTTGTTAGTCGTGTTCAAAGTTCATGTTGATAATAGGAAAGCTACATCAACACTATGTCCATAGCTTTCTCTTCTGATTAATTCCTACTGTAAATTTCAATTCAGTTCTGGAACTTGAGGAGGTTTGTTTTCAAATGGCTGCTATCTGTCCCCCAGAGGACTTTCCTCTTGGTGGGTTTACATAGCTTGCTCTCCCTCTTTGTTCTGAATGCTTGCATCTCTGTGAAATCCCTCTGCATTGAATAGCATTGGTTGTTCCTTTGATGGAAAGACATTTTCCAACCTGACATGATTATGAAAGTCCTTTTCCCAGACCCCTAAATACTGTTTCCTGATAATTCTTATGTGTCACTGTCAAATATCTCTCAGTTTACATAGCCACATGAAGTACTTTTGTTTAGCACTTTATTCATGACTATATAAAATTGACAGAGGAGTAATTTCATTAGTATCATAAAAAGATATCTGCAGGAAACATAACTGTGAAGAGGATTACGGCCCTTTAGAGAGTGCAGGTGCCAAGATCAAGACCCAGATTGAGACCAAATGGCATGGCCATAGTGAACCTGGTATGCAGATTTGATCAACCTATTTAAAAGAACTGTGATCCCTAGGACTGGACACCAAGTAGTGGAAGATCAGAATGACCTGGTGGATGATGCAAAGGCCTACTGAAGATGACAGTGACTGATTTGGTGTGCGTGGAGCTCAAGATGGGGAGGAAGTTAAGAACATCCAAGAAGAGACTAGTTGGGTAGAACTGACTGAGCAGAGGCCAAATGAGGATTAAGAGTTAGTTGATATTCCCATAAACGTCATCAAAATCCTTTGATGATGCTTTGTTACGCATTCCAGGGTTCTCAAACTTTAGGAAATAACTTTTGTTAAAAATTCCTGATTTGTGCCACAGAGATTTTTATTAACTACAGTCAAGCACAGAAGTGTTATCTTTAATAGCCCAAATGATTTTCCCACATTTTCAGAAACACTGACGTTAAGGATAAAGTCCAAATTCCCATTCATAAAACGTAGCATCTTCTAGGATTTTTTAAATAGAATAATTCTTAATACCATCAAGTGCAATGAGAGTTTCTTTTTGTGTGTCATTGCATTTCCCAAAATCATCATAGAGCTTTTAGAACATAAGAATAGCCACTCATTCATGTTTCTGTTATCTTCTTTCAGACAGTGAGCAGTTAAAGGAGGGACTGCCACTTGCTTCTGATTTCCCAGTGCTTAGCACAGTGCTTAGTACAGAACAAGTTCTAAAAAAATCAGTTCTACTATCTATAAATAAAACTAAGTGAAAATTATTCTTATCTCTGTAAAAGAACAGATATTGCTAACATATTAAATATTATCACAAAATTACATTGTACCATATTGTTTTTCTTTCTTCTGATGTCACTGCCTGAATCAGTGTCTGAATAATGGTGGCCTCATCAATTGAATTGGGAAATGTTCCTTTGTCCTCTATTTTCTGAGTGTGTGTGTGTGTGTGTGTGTGTGTGTGTGTGTTGATAGGTATTTTTACTTAAATGTTTGTTTGATAGAATTTATCAGTGAAGTCATCTGGGCTTTAATTTTTCTTTGTGGGAAGATTTTAAATTACAAATTTCTTTACTTGATATAGGTCTATTCAGATTTTCTACTTATTCTTAAGTCAGTTTTGATAATTTGTGTCTTTCTAGAAATTTGTCTATTTCATTTAATCTATTTGGTATAAAGTTTTTTTGTAATATTCTCTTGTAAATATTTTGAAAGCTGTGTGTTGTGTAGAGAAAAACTGCTTTGTTTCTAATTTTGGTAATTTACATCATCATTCTTTTTCTTGGTCAGTGTAAGTAAACTTTTATTTTCCTTTTCAAAGAACTAAACTTTAATTTGATCAGTTTTTCATTGGTGTCTGTTTTCTATTTGATTGATTTGTGCTTTAATCTGTATTATTTTCTTTGACTTACTTTGGCTTTGATTTTCTCTTTTTTCTACCTTTTTAAGAACGAAACACATAACAGATTTTAGATCTTTTTTCCATTTTTAACAGTAGAATTTACAGCTATAGTTTTCTCTAAGCACTGTTTTAAGTGTATTCTATACAATTTGATATATATTATTTTTATTTACTTATTGTGTTTATATTTAGTTTGATATTTAAAAATTTCTTTTTTTGTCTATTAGGAATTTATAATTATGTTTTTCAATTTCCAAATACCTGAAAATTTCCCAGGTTTCTTTTTGGTGTTGACTTATTATTTTATTCCATTGTAGACAGAGAACATTCTCTGTATAGTTTAAATCCTCTCAAATACAGTGACTTGTCTCATGACGTAGGCTATGGTCTACCCTAGAGAATGTTTGATGTGTGCTTGAAAATAATATGTATTTTATATATCCTGTTGTCAGTGGTGGGGTGTTATATATATGTCATTTAAGTCAAGTTGGTTGCTGGTGGTATTCAGATTTTCTTTATCCTCACTGATTTTTTGTTTATTTTTTTCACAGTAGGTGTTGTAATTGACTAGTAGTTCAAGAAATATTAATTTGACTGTATTCTCCACAAGAAACCAAAATTGTTATGACTTGAGATATGAACTAAAAGGAAAGGGAATAAAACTTTAATATTTGTTTAAAGTTAGCAATTGTTAATAGAAAGCTATAAATGAATTAAAATGGTTTTTAAATGAATATTTTTATTGGATTTTGTTAGTAGGAACAACATAATTACATGAATATACATATTTGTAATTATACCCCAATCAAAATAAAGGAAATTTACTCTTGCATGTGGTAGATATTAAGCTAATCAAATCACAAACATATCAAAATTTATGTAATATGATTAAAACACTGCTGACAGTATAATTAGTATTGCAAAGGAAAATAAATACAGTATTTCTACTCCTCCCACTAACTGATAAGAAAGTTCATTTGTCCAACTCCTTGAATACGGACTGACGTTATGGCTTACCTTGACCAATAAAAGTGATTATAGTTATGTTGTTCTGAGAATCTTGCCAGTATACCTTCCCACTCTTGAAATCCTGCAACCATCATTTTCTGAAGAAGCATGGAGAAGCCTACTGAAGAATAAGAGGCCATGGAGAGGAAAAGGGAGGCAACCCAACTCCAAGACCACTCCCAAATGTGTAAATGGGGCCACCTTGGACATTCTAGCCTAACCAACCTTCTAGCTCAGAGGTCAGCAAACTTTTTATTTAAAAGCCCAGATAGTAAATAGTTTAGGTTCAGTGGCCGTACCACAATGTGAATTAAGTGGCAGTTAGCCACAGTGTGAATTAAGTGTCCCTTCTAGGTGCTCCTATAGACCTTCCTCATATCAGTGTCTATTGTGTAATACCAGTGCCCAGTAACTTCCTAAATTTACCAGTAGTCTACAGGGTCCATGGTGTCAGGGATAACTTTTTTTTTTGGTTTATAATTTTACTCCAGTGTCTAGTATACTTTCTGGCATGGAGTAGGCATATGATAAATGTTTGTGAATGAGTGACTGAATGAATTTTTATTCTTTCACATGTTAAAGATGCAGCAGGGTCAAAATGTATTCACATTTTCTTGTCTCATGAGATACTTAAGCAGATATTAAAAAAAAATAGTTAACTTGGTCTTGCATTAAGTTATATGATTACAAACCAAAGGCATTTTCTGCCTTCAAAAATGTTACCATGTAGAAGAAGATAAACCTAGAAGTAGATACTACTACTATCTCTACTGGCTATAACGGTAACCACCACCACCACTAGCACACCACCCAGTAACAATAATTGTTGAAAGTAACTACTTTATTGAAAAGACTCTGAATTTGAATTGGTACATATAAGAAATGCTTTCTTGTTCCTTCAAATAAAATCTTTAAACATACTTTGTTGGATCATACTTTCTGGTCCCTGGGTAGTTTTTTGGGTGGATCCCATAGGTATTAAAAATCTCAAGCCAATTTATATAAAATCTTTTCTTTCCAACCTGATTACAAGCATTTCTTTTTTTCCCAGAAGTCAGTTTATCTCTTGACTTTGGGACCTTAAGTGTGTAAGACAGACAGGGATGACGGAGTTTCATTCTTGTCGCCCAGGCTGGAGTGCAATGGCGTGATCTCGGCTCTCCACAACTCTGCCTCCTGGGTTCAAGGGATTCTCCTGCCTCAGCCTCCCAAGTAGACAATGACATAATGCCCCTGAAACTTTCTTTAGATTATTAGATTACAGGATTACAGGCATGCACCACCATATCTAATTTATTTTATTTTATTTTAGTAGAAATGAGGTTTCTCCACATTAGTCAGGCTGGTCTCGAACTCCCAACCTCAGATGATCCACCCACCTTGGCCTCCCAAAGTGCTGGGATTACAGGTGTGAGCCACCGTGCTTGGCTCTTTAACTTCTTAGTACCATTCTGCTAGTGGCTCTTCCACACAGAGACCAAGGAGATTGGGGAGTATGTGAAAAAAGGTTACAATCTTACAAAAATATTGTCAATGGCCTCAATATGCATGCAAACCCAGGCCTTCTTGGGCATACAGCTGTGGGACATTAGAAGTCCTTTATGAGGCTGTCTGTACTGCACACTTCCTGACTTGGCTGATGCCCTCTTGAGCTGGTCATTCACACCTGCTTTCTTCCCCACCATTTCTCCCCATGCCTATCTTGGTTATCTGTCACATACTTTTAGAGACTCTTCACTCTATCAGAAAGCCTGTTAAAAAGAGAGAATTCAAGATGGCTCAAATTCACCTACCTTAAGTGATATATATATTTGCCAACAAATGCTGAAAGTGTAGCTCCCATTAATGTCTTTTCTTTTTATGCTGCTATTCCTGGCTACTCAGGTTTTGGCCTTTAGAATTCTGAAGGCCATGAGAAAGAAAGTGTTTCATTATTCAGGTTTGCCTACAAACTTGAGGGAACGCACATTATTTTTCCCAAGAACTCTGTCATAAGGCTTCATGCAAATTGCATGGCAGCAATGGAAATCATTTTTCAACAATTCAGAAAATGTCTGGCTGGAATAAGAGAGATAGATGCCAGGCTCCCCTTTTGTAGACATCCCAGTCTCTACATGTAGCTATCTTTGTGCTTCTCATCATTTACTTTTTGGAAGTGAGGAATAAGAAGTAGAATGTTTGAGATTCATTCATCAATTAGGTTAAAAAAAATTGAGAGAGTGAAGAACCTAGGAGGACTTCAGGTTTTTATGTTGATGTTACTGGGTGGTATTATTCACCAAAAGAGTAACATACAAATATCAGCAGGTATTTGGTAAAGATAATAAATTTAATTTTGATCTAAGTGACAGTGGCAGGAGAAATTTAAATTTTTCGTCTCTAGGGATAAGTGTGTCACATTTCAAAAGTGCATCAAAGAACAAGCAGAAATTTGACTGATAGCCAACAGTTTGCATGTGCTTAATTACGGTGGAAAAGTGGAAGAGAAAGCCTTTACTTAATATGGTGAGGTAAGGAGGGGCCGGCTACTTAGTAAAACGTTGGCTATTGGTATGGGTGAAATTAAACTACTTTGAAAATGAAATTCAACTTGTGCTAACCAGCTTGTTAGCGTTTAGTTCATTTTGATGAATTTCTGATGAATTGGAACATGCCTCATAAAGACAATAACATATTTGCCCCTCAAACTTTCTTTAGAAATCCTACCATAAGATTGGCCAGATAGGACACAATTACCCAAAGACAGCCATCTCTTGACATTCTTTGATCATCCCTGATATTTTAACTTATTCATTAATGAATTAAGCATGGGTGAGAGTTTAATTACTGTTCTATTTAAAAAATCTAAATATCTCAAAACATAATTACTTAATGGTAATAGCAAAAGATCTATTGCATATTTAAGATTCACTTAAACTTGATCGGCATAAATCCTCTGAAAAGAATGCATTAATATAGATAAGTCTTAGTTTCTATAATTTATAACCACACTTCCTTAAAACAATATCCAAGAATGAAGTAAAATTTTAAGAGCAATTTGAGAAATAGTCATCATAGCTACCATTTAATCAGGGCCTACTGTTTGTCAGCAGCTTTACCTTCTCAAATCTTGGTTACAACTATGCAAAGTAGGGATTACAATTATCATTTTATTAACAGGAAAGTAAAGTCTTAGAGATCCTAAATAATATTCCTAACTTCACATGGTCAGTCATTGAATTTGAACCCTGATATGTTGGAGCCCCACATTTATGTTCTTCCTACTCACCTTTATGTTCTTCCTACTCACCTTTCCAATCAATAATTGAGTATACATTTTAAAGTTTAGTCAAAGATTAAAAAATCATTCTTAAAGTTGCTATTTGTTTTATCTTCTTGGGAAGAAATTAGTATCTATGCTCATGTTGTCGCTGGTTCTTCTCATTAACTCACTGAGTGTGCCATTTGTAGTTGCTGTTGTTGAAGTTCATGGTGCCTCATGAATGGCCACTAATTTAAAATGGTCTTAAAATCAACTAGAACATTGAAAAATATTGTCACAGTAAGGTAGAATGGAATTCAATAGGGGTTTTAACTCCTAAATTAGAGATTCTGACTACATTTTGTACAAGGTGTCAATATTTCTAAAATTTCAGTCAACATAAATTTATTGGGCAATTGACCAAACTATGAGTTTACAAATGTTACATGGAGAAAAAAGCTAACTTGTGGTCCAAAAACCACATGAAGAGTGCTATAGTGTCAACGTGTGTACACCTTGCTAAGGGAACAGAAGAGAAAGAATCACCCATCTGGACCTGACGTGTGCTTAGAAGACAAACTTGATGTTAGTTTTGAAGGTTACTTAAAAGAGAAGGTATGATAGGCATTACTAATGTAAAAACAATGGCCAAAGAATGAAGGTCTGAGAAAGAAGCTTCATATACCGATACACCAGTTTTTTTCATTATTTAAGAGAGTAAAAAAGGAAAGTAGCATGAAATTTTAGAGTGGGAGGATATCGTAGATTTCATTTAGTACAATTTTCCCATGTAATTCAAGAATTCTTACTGCAAAAGTCCTAGAAAATTACTCCAAGCAAACTTCCCCCTGTTTATTTTTCTATGTAACTAATGTTGCTGATACTCTAAAAAAAGAGATCCAAATATGAAAAGAGAAACTCCAGTCTCAGAATATATTTCTCAAGGACTGTGCCTATTTTTCTGGATTCCCCATAGTACATAGAACTTTGCTTGGGGAAAAGTAGGTACTCAATACATAGGAGCTGACTGCCAGACTGGCACCCTGGAAGCAGTTTAACATGAAAAGCAGCATTCCAGTGACTATGTGGAAATCTAGTCTTGCTTATTTTTGTGACAACTACTGGAGCTGACGAGCATGCTAACTGAATTGCACAAGCTGGAGAAGGCAGTTAGGACCCTTTGCAGCTTTGTGCAATGTGAGGAAAAGCCACAGGCTTTTTGTAAGGGTGGGTGTGTAATAATTGGCTTTTAGTGGAAATTACTCATAGAACTGTTTTATGTCATGGTAAAGAATAATGTTAAGTGGGTAAGTACTGAAGGTACAAGACATAACCAGCCAATTATATATATATATATATATAAATCTCACTTTACATGCACTGAAAATGCTGGCAAGTAGCTTAGAAGTATAGAAATTTTAGAGCTAACATGGTCTTTATAAAGCACTTCAAATCCTTTTTTCTTATTGGTGAGAAAACTATAGATCAGAATATTTTCTTCTTCCCTAAAGTTGTCCCAAGTGTGAGTTCACTTCATTAATTTTACTAGCCAGTAGGCAATCCTTCAAACTTGATCAAGCAGATAGGCCTGGCCCATAACACAGAATTATTCCCAAGCTAGTGCTTCCATGAATGCAGAAAAGTCCATTGTTCGTTGTTAAAACAGTAGAGGAGAATAAACTTTGAAGGGCTCTCATGTTACCCGTTTCTTGAATATTTGCCTATAAAAGCATATATGTTCTGCTTAACAGATACAATTGGTCTAACTCGCCCTGTATGTTTCTAATCAGAGGATTTAGGCATTTTGAGGATGATACTAACGTTTTTAAAGAGTGATTAAGAAAAGAAATTATAGAGTTGTTACTAATGACTCTATTAACAGGTCTTAATAAGTATTTAATACAAAGCTATTTTCATTTTTGTTCCTTCATGAATCTGTGTCTCAGACTCAACAAGCAGAATGGAAACCTGAATAAGATCAGTGAATTATATGAATGTCAGTATCCTTATTGTCATAATATTCTTTAATTCTGCAAAATATTATCATCAGAGGAAACTGGGCAAAGTGAGCAAAGGCTCTCTGTATTATTCCTTACAACTGCATGTGAATCTATAATGGGTTTTGTCTATATGAATTAATAAAAGTATGGATTTTGTTTCATAAAAAAAAAGGTATCACCACATGTATTTGAATATAATACTATTGTGAACTGGAGTGCAGTGGTACAATTTCAGCTCATTGAAACCTCCACCTTCCAGGATCAAGTGATTCTCCTGCCTCAGCTTCCCAAGTAGCTGGGACTACAGGTGTGTTCCAACACGCCCAGCTAATTTTTTCATTTTTATGAGAGATAGGTTTTCTCTATGTTGGTCAGACTGGTCTCAAACTCCTGATCTCAGGTGATCCACCCACTTCAGCCTCCCAAAGTGCTGGGATTACTGGCATGAGCCACTGCACCTGGCCCATTTCTTTTTTTAAAATCTCATATTTCAAAAAAAAAATTATTCAAACTTTTACAGGCAGTTTTGATAGCAATTTAAAAGATCATTTTTAGGGCCGTTTTTTTTTTTATCTAAAAGTTCTATAGACTAAGAATACTCTTTTCACTTTGAGATAACAATGGTATACTACAATAATCCATCTGCATAACAGTCACATGATTGTTTTTTCACTGCTTCTGTGGGTAGATATTCATGGCTTCCCTAAAGTAACTTCTTATTATAATGGCTTTTGAAATGATTGTTCAAAGGCTTCTTTACAATGACATCCAATGATGGTGGTATCACATCTCTAGTTATGATTATCAAATGTGCAAAATTTCTTGTTTTTTTTTTTTGTTGTTGTTGTTTTTTTGTAATAGATTCTGCAAGGTAACCTCTACAAACATTATAACTACTATTAATTGATGTTATTTTATGGTAATTATCCTCCCAAACAGTTTGGTTCTTTATAATAAAGCAATTGAGAAAGCTTCTCCAACTAAACTACAACTTCATAAAGACTTAAATAAAGACACTTTCTTTGCTAAGTCACAGAGGAAGTACAATCATAAGTATGGGTATTTCTACCATATGTTTAAGCATATGGTAGAAATATGGTAAATACATGGTAAATACATGTTAGAAATACCCATACTCATGATTATACCTTCTCTCTGTCTTTTCTGTTTCTTCCACACTCCTCCTTTGGGACCCTTTTTTACAAAGAAAAGTAAAAAACATAATGCCCTTCGGTTTCTGTGTCTTTAGAATAGTTCCATATTTTCACAGAGAAGTCTAGGACTGTCTTCACAATGCATGATAGATAATCTCTCTGGAGACCAGTCAGTCACGTTCAGAGAGTTGGAAGAGTTTTACCTGACTAGCCTTCCTCGTGCATTTGGCAGAGGAACAGCCGGAGTCAACCACAGCCATGCAGCACGAGGACCTGGCTTATGTACAGTTCCTGGAAGAACTGTTTTCAGTATAAAACTTGCACAGAATTGGTCCATTCACAGATGTTTATTGAGCATATACTGGGAATGATTCAAAGCATTTCTAAGTATCTGAACCAGTGTGTGCTGAGCCTGTTTGCTCCTTTTCATGTTCCTTAGTGTTGATAAGAGATCCTTCCATCACTTTTTAAAGGATGTTAAAGACGTATAAAATAGGCATTCATCACAATGAATGGGTGTCCTAGGACTCAGCTCCAAATCCAAAGTATGCATCACACTTTTTTGGGGGGAGCCAATTCTCAATGTGATGGTTTAGCCATGATAGTGTAAATGTAGTGGAATCAATCCTCAAATTGTTATTCTTTTTGATAGGTGACTTTGCTTGATTAACACATGGTTCCAGTACAAGCCCATGGTTAACATTGTCAAAATCAAACATTATTATTTGTCTATAATTTGGAAAACTCTAATGATGATTAATTTTGGAAGGGACGGGGCATTGGTCCTTAAAAATGTATGCCTTCTGTTTTATCTCAATATGCAGGTGAACCATAAATCACCATTGTCAAAATATATGATTATATTGCTGAGATGTTATGGCATTTTGCTTTTCTGCAATACGAATTTTGCATATATTTTCTTCCATAAGTATTCATTGCTTCATGCATAAAACACGCAATTCAATATTTCATGAACTATTAATGGTCCATTTGTAGAATTATGCAGATTTAGGTGCATATACAGAATAAAAGCAAATTTTTTCTCTAAGTCATAGAACCAGTAAATTGCTTCATGTTTCCTTGCTAGGATAATTTCCTTTGAATTGATAGCCTATTTTTACGGCTTCTTGTAAAAGTAAAATTGTGAGTCAAAATGGTTCACACAAATTAGATTTGTTTGTTTTGCATATTTTGAATTATGTTAGAAATAGCCTTATATTATTCTCTTCTAGTCTTTTGTTATATGATAAAAATAATAATGGTTATAATTCAATAGAGCAATACAAATTGAATGCAATTCCCAAATAGCACATGACAACTTTGTTTCATATCAATTTTCTCTTATGTACTAAAAAGTGACTAAACTAAAAAAGTTTTAGGATTAAAGGACATATAATTAAAAACTATACTTTTTTGAGGAATGATGTCAATAGATGAAAATCATGCAGCAGAGAAATGAATATTAAGTGGACATACTAAAAATTGTATTCATTCAAAACTGATCGTACAAGGCCCATTAAAAACTCAGCTGATTAGCCTCAAGGAGAAGCTTGAGGTTTTAAACTCAGGACTGAGGAAATGATTGCCAGGCTTAAACAAAAACCTTTGCCAGCACCCTGGTTGCCTGAGGACAAGTGCAGAGTCCTGTAGCACTGACAATTGGGCCCCAGTGTGTTCCAGTCTTCAGCATAGTGTGGTAATTATGAGTGAGATAGATAGACCGGGTTCAATTTGTGTCGTGCCCTGGCACTGCACTAAGAAATAATTTCTTATTCCTCTGAATTCCTGTGACAATAGCCCTGGTGTTTCTGTTTCAGTGACCTAACATTCTACCTTGAATTAGGGCATTCAAGTTTGTATCTTGTTTCTTCTCCTGGACAGACTGTATATGCTTTGAAGGATAAGAATAGTGTCTTATTTACTTTTGCGACTCCCAATACCATTTAGTTCAGTATGTGAGCAACACATGTGGACTGAAAGAATCTAGGAAAAGAAATAAAAGTGTCTTTTGAGAATTAAGCAACAAGACCAATAAAATCCACCAACCAAGCAGAGAATAATTATAAAGTTTTTATTGGCTATAGAAGTTATAGAAAGCTATGGAGTTCATAAATACCTATTAGAATTTATTCAATTCTACCATGACTAGCCTAGCTGAGGTGTATAGAACAGTAACCCAATAGGTTAAGAAGACGGTTTTTTTTCGAAGTCTTTTTTTCTTCTTCATCTTTTAAACCAATTACTATTACTAGTAAAAAATAATACTAATAATTTACTCCAAATGACTTAGCAAGTTAACGTCTGACACGTTGAGAACTGATGACTAGACCACTACTTCCTAATCATGCCTTATGGTCATAATCAGCTAAAGCTGACTACTCAAAATGTGGTCCTTTAACCAGTGGTTTTCATATTCCCTGGGAGCTTGCCAGAAATGCAGACTTTAGGTGCCACTGAGGATGCACTGAATCAGAAGCTACACTCTAACAAGTTCCCTAGGTGATTAGTTTGAGCATTAAAATTCAAGAAGGACTGACCTTGGACATTTGTTCAAAGTACGGGTTGTCAGGCCCTCTCCTGTAGATTTTAAAGCACTAGGCAGTTTCTGCAAATCCATAATTTTAGTACCAGTGATTTTTTTTAAATTATAGGGCACAGTTACAAAATACCAAACTGGTCCATTCAGGGAAAGAATGTTTTAAATAATGACATTACAAGTTTACTTCTCCTGACACAGTTCCAATGTCATATAGGTGGAAGGAAAGAAACCAAGAAAAGGAACAATATCTACTATAGAACATTTAGGCCCATGCTGGTAATCTGCAATTGGGATGTTTGATGTTTCTGAAGTGCAACCCTGTAATTAGGAGAGAAACTTTTTTTTTTTTCTTTAGCTTTAGACCTTTTTGATGAAGATATGCTAACATTATCTTTTACGCTTTTTTTTTACTTTGTCAACATAATTCATTTTGTAAGGATGATGTCATCAGTTTTATGTGCATATTTGTTATAAAACAGTACTCTGGGGCATCTCAGGTATGTACTGATGTCCGTTTACATAAGGAATGATCCAAACAGATGGATAGAAAGTATACTGTACGTACATGAAATGTCTGTGTAATTTAATATATGTATATATATATTCACAAATAAAAATGCATGTATGTGCTTGTAAATGGATATCAATACAAAATATCTAACACAGTTTAATAATGTGATTGTTTAATCGAAATCCTTGGAGAAAGAAATGGCTTTAAATCAGCTTTTTCTTTTCCCTTTCAGGATTTATAATCATTTTAAAGCCATAATGATAAATTTACTTAGACCTATTGCCAAAATAATGAAGGACAAGTCTGAATCAAATACACTGTAGATTTGCTTTCAGCACTTACCACAATGAGAAGAATTTCTTTCAAAGCAAGACAATATCACCAAGGTGGATGGTGAGTTCTGGTGAATCAGCAGCCTTCCTGGGAAAGCTGTTTGGAACTAAAAAGCAGTGAGCACAGAGAATATACTAGAAGATTTCCTCCTGTAAAAATAATGAACTGACAAAGTATTTGCTGAGATCAAACCTTTTTAAACCAAAAAACAAAGGCTCTGTGAAAACAATGCCAAAGAGTGACCATAAGGAAACATTCTCCTTCCTCTTTGAAGCTTCTATGTACTCACAGCTGTCATATTCCCCAAAGGTAGCCTCCAAGTGATGTTAGGAGTGCTCTGAATTTATGGTTTTGAATACTGATGATTTAGGGCTACTATGAAGGCTTGCCTCAAACTTTCCTACTTCCTGTGATACACTTCCCTTGTCTATATGCATACTATATAGTGCATTCACTATTTACTCACAAACATGCTTTCATTGTTCTGTAACTTTTTTTTGTATCTGAATCTTAATACTTCAATTCCTTTGAGTGGGAACTATATCATTTAAATCCCATATACACTACTTATGAAGTATCAGGTGCTCAATACACTTTGCCTAGATATAATGAGGTGGAAATATGTTACTTGGCAGTTTAAAATTCATTCCACAAAGATTTATTCAGTATTTGTCATATAATTTGGACCACCCTAAGTGGTAGGGAGAGAAGATAGATGTGCTGCTTTCTCTTAGAGAGCTTAATGTGAATGGCGGAGATGGGCAAGTAAGATGACCACAGAGTGATATATATTTTGATGGAAGAAAGAGAGTTCTTATCAACAACTCAGGATGGGGAATGGATGAAAATTTCCACAAGTGCTCTAAGAGGGAATCTTTAAAACAATGGGAGACAGAATAGAATAGAAAATGCTGTGGTTGGATCCCAGGCAGAAGGAAGAGTATGTACAAGTGCCCTGCACTGAGAGAACATGGGAAGTTTAGAGACATAAAAGAAAGTTGATATGGTAAGAGTATGTGTCCTAAAGTTAATGACACCTGACATTTGTAAAGTTTGCAACCACATTCTCATGCGTTATCTAGCTTACTACTCACCACAATCTCAGCGGACATATAAGTAAGGATAATAGAGATGAAGTAAGTTCCTTGCTCAAAATACAATTAAACCTCAACTTTCTCATGCTGAATTTCATTCTATTGTTATCTTATGCATTCTAATATATTGACCTTGATTGCTTATAAATAATGTATATGCCATTCAATGTATATGAAATCATCAACCATTCTTAGAATTTAAAGAAATCTAGTTATTTCTTTAGCAGTTTCCTCCTTTTTTTTAAAAATTTTTTAAAGAAAAAGTGTTTCTAGGGACTTTGAGACACAAACTTCAGGAAAGATACCTGGAGAGGTTAATTAACTCGGGATTGATAATAATTAAAATCCAATGATAAAAATATGCATTATTGGGCCATAAATCTTACAGAAAGTTTCAGATTTGATGGGTATCAGGAAAGACCAGCATTTTAGCAATTATTGGTGGGGGCAGAATCTTATCCTGATTCTAATTTTATAGACCTATCAGTTATAGAGTTTTATTTAGCAAGTGGTTTTGCAGTATGTCTTCAGCTTTTTATCACAGACTGGCATTTAAAATATAAATAGATAAACCCAAATTTTAAAAACTTTAATCTTCATGCTTTAAAAAAATAAGAGCTTAAGATAGTGAAGCCTAGTGAAAAATATATCAGCTTTGAAACCCATCTGCTCACTTCCAAGGAAAATCCCCTCTTTGAGTGTTGGTTTCCTTATCTATAACATAATATACCTTCTAAAGTTATTGTGAGAATTAAATAAATAGTAACTATTTTATATTCATCTAAAATCTAGTTAGTAATAAAATTTTGAATTTATTCAGTTCTTACTGAAGTACCCATATCTCCTTAAATTTGAAAGAAAATTAAGACTAGACATGAAGGTACTTTTTGAAATACAGATTATTATACAAATGTATCTAGAACACAGCCTGATAAATGGAAGAAACTAAAAAAATTATTAGGTGAATGATTTTACCATTAATAGAAAAGCAGATCCAAAGATGTACGAATTCATAACATTAATTGGGGAAGAAAGCAATCCAGAGAAAGTAGTATGGATTCAAAAAGATGTCTTATCTAATTCTCATAGGAAAAATCACCTTAAATGTGGCAATAAAACAAAAGCAGGACATGTGTTTGCAACGTCATACCTGAGCATTGTTTAACAAGCCCACCCAAGGATTATTTAATTTCCTGGGAGAATGTAGTCTTGTTTAATTACTACTGATTGATTACTATTGATTATGGCCAAGGCTCTATGAAGGTGATGTGTTAACTTGTAGATTTTTGTCTCAGAGAGAAGCAATTTTCTAGTATAGATGCAAATGACTAGATAACCGCAACAGTTACAGTTTTATTGTCCTGTAGAACATTAACCCAGCTCTTCTCTAACGTAGCAGACCTATTTGAGCAGATCTTCTCTGACAGTATATATAAATCGCTGTTTCGCAAGTGCTTTTTGAACCAGCTTTATCGTCCTCCTGGTTCCCTCACTTGTGAAATAAATAAATATTTGACATATATATTGTATATTTGTAAAATGCTTTTAGCTGTTTGAAAATTAAGCTTGACAATTAAAATTTACATACTATTGAAAGTTTCCACAACAATGTAGTAAAAAAGGACAAGGACACTCTTAAAAGTTCAACTATTAAACACTATTCTTCACGAACTGGGTGAGTAAAGACATAAGACTATGTGCGGTGGCTCACACCTGTAATCTCAATACTTTGGGAGGCTGAGGAGGGCAGATTACATGAGGCCAGGAGTTTGAGATCAGCCTGGCTAACACAGTGAAACCTTATTTTTACTAAAAATGCAAAAATTAGCCAGGGGTAGTAGCTACTTGGGAGGCTGAGGCAGGAGAATCGCTTGAACCTGGGAGTTGGAGGTTTCAGTGAGCCAAGATCGCACCACTGCACTCCAGCCTGGGCAACAGAGTGAGACTCTTGTTTTAAAAAAAAAAAAAAAAAAAAAAAAAGACATGAAACATTGTTTTATTGATGAGACTTGTTGTTTGGCCTTATATAGGTAGCAGAATGAGGAAATGAAATGTTTTATTAAAAGAAAAAGGTAACAAATCACATTATTACTTTGATATAATAATACAAATGAGACAAATTGAAAGACATGAATTATTGCTTAAAGCAACATAAATATTCTTGTAAGCATGTGTAATGAGATGCACTGTGGAGAATTTCTCTTTTCTTTTTTCTTTTCCTGTTGGTTTCTTTTGCTCTAGGGAGAGAAGCCAGAAAGTTCTTTTCTGAAGAGAGTCAGGGGATTCTAGACGGTAGAGAATCTTTGAAGCATTTAAAATTACTGTTAGGAGGGCGATCAAGAAACCCCATTGTTCAAGGAAGGGACGGTAATCTTACATTTTAGATATGTAAGGTTTGAAAGGAGAAGCCCAAGAGGAGACTGGAAGAAGGAAGATACATGTGGTTCTGGGCTCTGAATTTGTGGTTACGCGATTACTTCGCTCACCCGGAACAAGAATTCTGCAGTAAGCCGCAGCCTGGGCTGGGGCGGCACCTGGAAACGTGGTGGACCTCTGTGGGTGGTTTCGTGTTAGAACCCATGGTGCCAACAGGAAGCTCTCTAGGAACCAAAGCTGCACTTTGTTCCTGCCTCCACCTTTCATAGCAAGCGCTACTCTGTGGACAGTGCGCCCCCTTGTGTTCTTATCAGAAGATGCACATTAATTCCTCTAACTCCTGTTTGCTTTTTTTTTTTTCTTTTTTGAGACAAGCCTGGGCAACGTAGTGAGACTCCATCTCTACGAAAACTGTTTAAAAAATTAGCTAGGCGTGGTGGCAAACAACTCTAGTCCCAGTTAGGAGGCTGAGGTGGAAGCATAGCTTGAGCCTGGGAGGTTGAGGCTGCACTGAGCCGTGATCATACCACTGTGCTCTAGCGTGGGTGACAGAGTCAGATCCTGTCTCAGAAAAAATAGAGAAACATGACAAAAGCAACTCATTCATGGTCCTATTATAGACAATTCAAAGTACGTTTTAGAGTTTCTTTGTATGTACGTTGATAGGCCTAAAACCATACAGCATTATCCGTTTGTTTAAATAAACGGGCTTATCCTTTATCAGTGTCAATAAATGTAGTTCTGCATCACGATTTTTAACTGCTTCAGGACTCCTTTGTATGATATATCATTATTTAAATAATCTTATTGTTTGACATTTCACACAATTCCTATTTTTCTCCGTTTAAAAATACTGTAATTAAAGTAAATACTATTAAGATTTTTATGCATATTTATTTGGTACTTTTTCTGTTTATTTCCTTAGGATAAATTCTAGAAGTAAGTTAAATTGTATCAATTTAAATTATCCCATTTTCTCAAGGTTATAAGTGAATAAAACAGCTAACAAGCCTGGAGAATAAAGATTTTATTATGATAACATTGAATAATGTAAAATAAATTGTATTGCAGAATAGAAGAATGACTTTTGCACATAAAGTCTGAACGTCTGTTATTCATGTAGTTTCATTATACTCTAGTACAAACTGATTTTATTAATTTAAATCTCACTTTCATCCTTTTCTTGGGAGTAATATGTGCATCCTGAGACTAATAGGCAATGAGATTTGTGCACAGGAAGTGAAAATGAGCTACAAAAGATGATTTTACTCTATTTTGAAAAAGAGAAGCCAAAAATGTAGCTAAGAGCCAGTTACATGCCATGGGTCCTTTAGGTCACCTCTTTGGGCCTTTGCTTGTCAAAGGATGGGGCTGAAAAGATGATTGATTTTCTTCTGGCTGTAACATTCTACTAGTCTTTAGTGCTCAGCATTAAATAAAATGATGTTTTGATGTTGAAAATACTGGTTTACATTATTCATTTAAGTATCCTCTTTATTTCCAAAAAGACCTGGAGTAACTTACAATAAAAACTTGAATATAATAAGGCCAAGAATCACTGCATAATAAAAGTCAAGCCACTCAAACTCTGTGCATCTGTTTTATTGGTGGAAAGGGAATCTGAAAAACCATAATACACAGCTGTCAAGCAGATGATAAGGAATAATGTATATAAAATTTCCCGCATAGTTCATGGTCTGTAGTTCCCATCTCTATCCTCCCAGGTAAAAGAGGAAAGACAGGGAAATATCGTAACAAAACTCCTGAGTGAAGAATATTGCAGTCATTAAGCACAAAAATAGGCCCAAGCTTCCTAGCATTGGAGCAGAGTGAGAAATATGGCGATAGATGTAGTTGGTGCTGCAGGGTAACAAAATAAAAAAAGAGACAGATATTTTTCTGACCATAAGTCACCTCTGAATCTCACGACAAGAATCTTTATAAATAACATTGCATAAGCTGATGCATGTCTTTAATAACAATTCTATTAGAATATTTTTATCTATATAGAAGATTGATTACAGATTTTTAAATTCAAAACATAGTATCTTCTGGACATACTGGAAAATTATTACAGGTATATTTATCTAATATTTTGATACCTCCTGTAACCAGTAAGTCCTGGCAAATTTTCTAAACCTTAAATTAACACATTTAAAAATAAATTCTTACGAGTAAAGAACTTCAAACATGTTGATAATCTATGACCTACTAATTTAGCTCTTGAGAAGCTTGCCTAAGGTTAAATCAAATACAAAATACAGAGAAAGGCTTAAGTCTTTAAAATATTTACTGCAGCATTGTTTTTAACAGCTAAACATTGCACATGACCTAAACAAACCAAAGCCCAATAATGGATAACGAATAAATGCTGATACGTAGAGCTGACACACGTGTGTCAGAATTTTCTTCTTTTTGAGGCTAAATAATCCATTGCACGTATATACTACATTTTATATGTCCATCCATTAATGGACACTTGGGTTACCTCTGGGCTTTTGGGTATTGTGAATAATGCTGCTATGAACACAGGTGTACAACCTCTCTTTGAAACCCTGCTTTTAATTCTTTTGGGCATATAACTAGAAGTGGAATTGCTAGATTATATGATAAATTTTACATTTTTGAGGAACTGTTATATTGGATTTCATAGAGGCTGAACCATTTTGCATTCCCACCAATAGTGTACAAGGGTTTCGATTTCTCTACATCCTCATCATCCTTTGTTATGTTGTTTTTTTTTTCATAGTGAACATCTTAATGGGTGTGAAGTAGTAACGCATGGTGGTTTTGATGTGCATTTTCCTGATAATGATGTTGAGCATCTCTTCATGTACTTCTTGGCCATTTGTGCATCTTCTTTGGAGAAAAGTCTGTTTGAGTCCTTTGTCCATTTTTAAACTATTTGTTTTTGAGTTGTAGGAGCTCTTCATTTATTTGGTTATTTGCAGATATGTGATTTATAAATATTGTCTTCCATTCCATGGGTTGCCTTTTCACTCTGTTGATTGTGTCCTTTGATGAAAAAATTTTAAATTTTGATGTAGTCCAATTTATCTAGTTATACTTTTGTTGTTGCCTAACATAATGTAGGATATGGTGCAATGATACATTTGTATAAAAATGTATAACATGAATAAGATCATGTTAACTGAAAAACCAGGAAAAAAACTGTAAATAAGAAATCCTTAATTTAAAACATCAGAAACTACTGAATTGTTTTAAGTTCCACAATTGTAAACTGAATCTTTATTTCTGAAATAGTGTTGATATGTATGCTGTACTTAGGTTCTAAAATCTCATTTCACACTATTTAAATAGAATAGTTGATCAGAAAACAAGTGGAACATAAATATATGCTTTTTAAAGAATGTTTTAATCACATACTACCAAGTATTTAAGTTACAAGGCTCAATGCATTTATTTATACAACAATATATTATCCAACATATACTGGATAATAATCATAACTTTTTTCCACAGGTTATTTGAGGCTTCTTAAAATGCTAGGAAGTTTCTATTAAAGATGACTATTTTCCTATTTATTCTACTTATTTGTAGCAATACAGGCATGCTTCCTCGTGTCAAGAAACTATACTACATTCAAATTTTACCTCATACATTTATTCATTCACCTATTCCATTATTTTATTTTCAAATGTTTGTTGTGGATATGATGGTGAATGAGAGACATACTGTGTCTGTCCTCATGGAGCTTACATTTTATTAGGGGAAGATAGATATTATAGATGGAATAGGTAAGGAAATCTGACAACGTCAGAGAAGGATTTCCTATGAGGGCAATAAAGTAGGAATAGTAACAGAGAAAAGGAGAACTGTTCTGAGTGCTGGCATTGCTTATTTTACTTGCATCTATGTCTTAGAAAATGCTGAAAAGTTTTATGTTAGCTAAAGATTGGTTTACATGCTTAGTTCTTAAAAAAATCTTCAACAGTTCCTTGCTTTTCCATTTCAATAAGAGTTTCAGTGCTAAGATTTTTGGATCCAATAATTCAAACCATAAAAGAAATTTCTAGTTCTAGGATATGTATAATGTTTGTCACAGTTTCAGTGATACTTAATATAGCGTAAGGTGAAAGGTTTCAAGATCTTGACCAAATTTAGGGCAGAGATTTTTCCAAATTCCTTTATGATTGAGCTATGGCTGAATAAGGTGCTAGGCTTGCCAAGTTCTGTTGTTTGGCTAAAAACTTTTGTGGTAACAGTATCACCAAGCTTGTTTAAACTGTCTAGTGTGGCGGTATAGAAATTTATATTATCTGATTCTAGAACAACAGAATAAAAAGTTTTCCTATTTTCTACATTAACACAACAGCTTTCTTATTATCATTGGTTTATGGACCTAGCACTATTCATTGGCTTCAAGCACCTCTTTGCTTTGACTTGGAAGAGAACACACACTGTGGAATGGGACCATTTTATCTCATAGAAAAGTAGATTCAGGATCATTTATTCTTGATTCTTGTTGACTCAAACCATCAAGCATTTATTTCCCAAATAAAAGATTTCATTGACTTTTTTTGGTTTTTAATTTTATGAGCCATGTATATGTTGTTCATTTCAAGTATAGCTAAGCAAAGGAAATTCAGAAATTGAAGAAGATCTATAAAATTAAAAAGTAATTATGAAATAAATGTTTGCATTATATATATGTGACTGAGATGGGCTTATGTGTCCCAGTATGGAATGCATACTTAAGTAGCAATCTTTTGGCAATGGTATATGTGAGTTTTGGTGAGTACTGCAGTTTTATGCTAAAAACAAAAGGGTTATAAATATAGGGGTCACATATCAAGCTGTTTTAAGGCATATCTTTTCCATTTAATATGATCTAAACTTTAGGTTAAAATAATCTGCACCCATAACGAAATATTTATAGTCTCAGATTCCTAGGAGAATAAGTGATATCTTTTGGTTCTCTGACCCCACCCACTCAGACAGCTTCTTAAAGAGAGCAGGAACTTACTCATTAGAAACGGAGGTGGGGGGTAGGGGAGGGATAGCAGGGGGTGGGAGGATTGGAGAGGGGTAACATTAGGAGAAATACCTAATGTAGATAATGGGGGGATGGATGCAGCAAACCACCATGGCACGTGTATACCTGTGTAACAAATCTGCGTGCTCTGCCCATGCACCCCATAACTTAAAGAATAATAAAAAATTTTAAAAAGTAACTGCCGTGAAGTAGCAAATTTGGAAGGTGCAGATTAGGAAGAAATATCCTTACGTCCTGAATGATATGGAAAACTAGGTAAAACTAGGAATTATTATTATTGTTGGGAAAACCAGGGATATAATTGGGAAAACTAGGAATAGGGAGAAGGGGTGAAATTCTATTTGGTCTTTCTCAATTTGAATTTAAGTGATTCATGCATTGCTTGTATTGAAAGGAGAGGATACAAGTATCAATTTGTTTTCCCTTATGTTTTTCTGCAGGTTGTGAAAAACAAACTATTAGAATATTAGAATTGATGGGAACTACAGTGCTCATGTCTACCTCATTTCGTAGATGGGGAAAGAGAGGTGCAGCCAAGATCATACAGCTAGCTTGACACAGCTAATTCCTCCACTGTCTCGCCTTCTCTAGCTGTAGGGAAGACCTCAGCCTAGGTAGGATAGCCTCAATCTCTCACTCTTTCATTTTTCAGCCTGAGTAATGATGAGGGTGGAGATGGAAATGGCTTTATCTGTGACATGAATGTTGTTTTCACTGCCTCTATACAAGTGAGTTATTTTCATTCCTGATGTCTTTGATTTTTAAATGTAAAATGAATGGCACTTTGAACTCCTTTATATTTTGGCTTTAATTTCTGCTACCGCTAGTATATACAAATTGGCATCATTCTCAGAGCATCCATAGCTCTCCTTTCTATCAAATAGAGAAAGGCTGACAGGCAGTTTAAATGTATTTTTTTCCTTTTTCTTTTATGAGCATCTCGTTGCACTACAGGCCAATTGTCAGAAATGTTTATTTCGCCGAGGTTGTCTTTCTGAGCTGAGCAAGACAAAATGTGGTTGATTGAAAAGTCAGTGTACATGGGTTCACCACTCTGCAATCAACGGGACAATCAAAGGTGCTGGAGTGTTTTTTTTTTTTCCAGGTTCGGGTTGCAATGCATCATTTTGTACATATGATGCTCAGCATTTGAAGTTTAAATATTGTTGGGACTAAAAGACCACATAAACATGACCTGAACTCTGATTGCCACCAAATTGGAATGGCATGTCTAAAGATCAATTTAAAGTCAGCCTTGAGTTTTGTGGCTTTAAAATTTTGTAGAAGGTTTGCAAGTGTAAATAAAACTTGGAGTCTCACTTGAAACCCTGATGAATGAATGCATATATCCATAACCGTACGCATTTCATTGTAGCAAACTGCTGAGGAAAACCGACAGAGCCTTGTGCTTAGTGAAGGTAAAGGTGAAACACATGTGTATTGCAAGTCACAATTAAAATTCAGGAGCAGAAAATATTTTTTTCTGATCGTTAGTTGGAGGTTGGTTGGTTGAGGTTTCTGGCCTGTGTACAGACTTGTTATCTGAGGGTACAGTGCAGTAAAACTCATTTAGTCATCACCATCATCACCAAAATCACCATTGCCATTCTAACACAAAATACCCATTGTTTATTTGAGAACCTGCTGTGTATGGGCATAGCACAAACAGCATGCATTGGTAGAAAGAGCTTATTTTTCTTTAAATGATCGTGGCTGTGCAATTGGCTAAGTTGCAATTTGCAAGTGACCTTCTCCCACTAAACCATATGCACACATACGTGGTCATTTAACAGCAGTTGTTTTTGAACAGGTATTTGTCAAGCACTTATAGGCACTGGACATCTCCACTGTTGAATATGATAGTCATGGTCCATGCTTGTGAAGCTTAGAGGAAATGATAAAATAATTTTAAAGCGCTAAGTGCTCTGAGCTTGTGCAGTCCAGAAAATGTCATCAAGGAGAGAATATTTGAGCTGAGTCTGCAGGGCTTAGGCAGCATCATGTGAGTATCTGGGGCAAGTCTTGCCAGGCAGAGGGAAAAGCAAGAGCTAGAGCTTTAAAGTAGAAATAAGCTTGAAGTATTTGAAGAAGATAAAGAAGGCTAGCATAGTGGGACTATTGAAAGCAAGGAAATAGATGGAAGAAAATGAGATCAAAGATGTATGGAAGGGCTTGTTCCAGCTGGGCTGCATAGAGAATAGTGAGGGGTCATGCTAGCATACCCCTGGGAGTTAGGTCAAGCAGGGGGTGAGATCAGATTGTGTTTTAGAAATGTAAGGAAGGGATTGATTGCACAATGGATGAGAATGTGTGTTTCATGAGGCAAGGATTTGTCTCTGTTTCATTCACTGCTGTATCTCCAGCCCTGGAACAGTGCCTGGCAAATAAAAGGTGTGCGAGAAGTACCTATGCAATGTAGATAGTTACATGTGTGTGTTCTTAGGATTTTTAACAGCTTTGTGAAGCATCCTTTTCCCCTCTAGAGTTGCTCCATCTACTTATTATTTTTCCCCTAGAAAATAGTTCTATTTCTTAGAAGTTCAACTGTTTTCCCAAAGAATATTGATAATTTGTTTTACTTAATCTATACATTTAAACATACAAATTAGACATTCCTGAAATTCTGTGCAAAGGCCTGTGCTTTTTAGACTCTTTAACCTGCTATTAATTATATTTTAAATCTTTCCTTTTCTTGTAAAAACAAAACAAAAAACCTGTACCAAGAAACATTTTTCTCACAAAAATTTGAGGGTTTTTTTGTTGTTAATTTAATACCTTAGCCACTAGAAATAGCCTATCAGTTCCTTACACATCCAGCTCTATTTTATTTGTTCATTTTCTCTTTGATTGTTTTACAGGACTTTGTATCAGAGGGTTTAAATTGTGCTGCTTTGCCTTGTCTCACTTCCGTAAATCTATTTTAGGTTTCTAGAGAGGGCTATTTTTCCCTTTATTTGTCTGACAAAGGTGCTTATTACTTGAATAGCACGTTACAGTCTATCTGGAGCTAGGACTACACATTAATAGTAAAACTTACACATTTATAGAGATATTACCTTTAGACTCTCCTAAATGTATGCCCATATTGCCTTTCTTGGAAGTATTTTGATAGCCTCTCAACTGACCTCATTGTCTATAGTCTTTGTTTATTCCCATTCTTCCTTCACTTAATGTCTCTGTTTATTGACAGTGGTTGGCTGATGTCGCTTCCACTTACTTACAAAACTTTTCTAGATTTTACCTTATTTATAAAATAAATCTTGGTCACAATAATGTACAATTTGAGGTCTCTTACCATCTGACTCCACCTATCATGCCAGCTCCATTACTCATTTCCTCACCACCCACACCACCATGAAGAGTTTGGCCACGTTCCATTACATCCCCCTTCAATTGAAAGCACCTGCAGTCTCATGTCTTTGTTTACATTTGTCTTCTTTGCCTGCTTTTCCATCTTACCAAAATCCTTCTCCTTCTTCAAGTGTCTCTGCAATGCCATTTCCAAACTTATTGGACAAAACTGATGCTCAGAGAACTTTGCTTATGCTGCTGTTCTTCTTGCAGGCCTGTTCATCCCTCTCCTTCCCTCCCCTCTCCTCCCTTCCCTTTCCCTCCCTTCTCCTCCCCTCTCTTCCCCTCCCCTTCTGTGAGGAAGTCTTGCTCTGTTGCTGAGGCTGAAGCGCAGTGCTGCAATCATGGCTCACTGCAGCCTTGACCTCTTGGGGTCAAGTGATCCTCCTGCCTCAGCCTCCTGCATAGCTAGGACTACAGGCGTGCCCCACCAAGTCTAGTTAATTTTTGTATATATTATTTTCTTTGTAGAGATAGGATTTTGCCATGTTGCCCAGGCTGGTCTTAAACTCCTGGGCTCAAGCAGCCCACACATTTTGGCCTCCCAAAGTGCTGAGATTACAGGCATGAGCCACCACACTCGACCTTGCTGCTTTATTTCTAAACTCTTTCTGTCATATTTAATTGGTGACATAGCTCTCCTCCGTACTCGTCTACAAATTCCTTGAAGGCAGGGAACGAACTTGCTCATCATTTAATCACCAGAACAACATGCAGTGTTTGACCAACTAAGTACTCATTCAATATGCGATGAACAAGGGAGTGACTGAGTGACCGAGTGATGAATTATATTTTTAAGCATGGGTTGAATTGCATGGCCACATCATTCTCCATATTCTCAAAATTTTGATGTCATGTAAGGGACTCTGAGATGCTGTGGTTGTTGAGACAAAGACTAGCTGATTGGATCACACTGAAACTTGAGCTAGAGTAGTTGGGAGAAGGGTTTGCTTCTAAGTGTAAGGCATCTCAGCTGTTATCCTTTTTCTGGAATGACATCGCATTCATAGTTCATACATTTCCTTTGAACAATATTTAAATAAACTTTATTGGAGTGTAACATTTATACATAAAAGTGTACTAGTCACAAGGGGATGGCATGAGGAATTGTCACAGCCAGGCAATCAGCACACAGCTTGTAACAGGCATCACTGAAGCTGTGAATCATTGCCCGGCAGCCCACCTGGATTCAACTGCATGTGGGAAAGACAGTCTTGCACTTTCTCTGGCACCATGAGAAACCGTTGATAAAAAGAAGAAGTGAGTGATTAATGCCTATGGGGCAATTGTCAAACAGCAGGATGGGAGTCTGGTCCTAAGTGGCACAGACTTCTCATCCTCCAGTGAGACATAAACAGGACAAACCTGTTTCACATGGTTCTCAGAGAGTTAATAGCAGCAAGGGTAAGCCCATGTTGTCTGCAGTGGCATTGGCTCATTACTGCAACTTTCCTAGCTTTTCCCTCCTCCTGTCCTACCTTCTCCATGTCCTCACTTGTACCTTATATGATCAACTCTCAAATAAATCACATGCATCCAAATCCCTATTTCACAGTCTGCTTTTGAGAAGAGCCCAAGCTAAGACACCAGTCAGGAAGCAGAATACTAGCAGCATCCCGGAAGTCTACTTGTTTGCCTTGCCAATGACTATACCCTTCTTTCTGTCCAAACATAACCACTATTTTGATATCCTAGAAATACCATAGAGATTTTGTCAATTTTTAAATTTATATAAATAGAATTATACAGTGTTTTCTTTTGTTTCAATTTCTTTCATTCAATTAGGTTTTTCATGAGATTTGTCTGTTTGATTTTGTGTAGCAATATTCTTTTTTACTGACATCGTATTTCATTGTGTAAATATATCATAATTTATAATTTATGAGGATATTTTGAATATTTGTAGTATGAGCACTCTTGTACATGCCTTTTTATACTCATTTATATATGTGTGGATATATACCAGAATATATATATATATAAAATATATATATGTATATGTGTATATATGTATATGTATATATATGTATATATGTATATGTATATATGTATATATATGTATATGTATATATGTATATGTATATATGTATATGTATATATGTGTGTGTGATTAAAACGATTATAATATACACACACACATATACACATGTATATATACACACACACATATATACACACACATATTTCTGTTAGGCACATGTATGATTTGAACGGCTAGATCATTGGATCCCTGTGTATTCAGCTTCAGTAGATTCTAAGAAAGATTTTCTAAAGTGATTATGCCAATTTAAACTCCTACTAGCAATTAATTGAGGGTTTCTAAATTTTAAATATTTAGTAATTCTTGCAGATATATATTTATTAGGGTTTATATTTGCAGTGTCCTAATGACTAGTGAAGTTGGGCATTTTTTAATGTGGTTTTTTTTTTCTGTGCAGCTCTCTTTTCCCCGATTTTATTGTGATAAAATACACAGAAAATTTACTATCTTAACCAATTTTAAGTGTACATTTGAGTAGTATTGAGTATATTCATACTGTTTATGGTTGTGCAACTATTACCACCATCTGTCTGCAGGATGTTTTCATTTTTCTGTGCATCTCTTTTAGAAATAGAGAAAATTGTTTGAGAATCCCCAGAATAAGACTTTCTCTCATGTAGCCATTGTCTACATCTGTATCACGGATGTTTATATATATATATATATGTTTGTGAAATTTTGAAATCCTTTTCTTGTGAAGGACTTGTTCAAATATTTTTCCACTTTCTTTTTAAATGGCTTCATTGTCTTTTTCTTGTCCATTTGAAGAAATTCCTTATATAATCTGCTTACAGGCCTTTTACCAATTATATTTGTTGTAAATATCTTCTTTCACATTGTCAGTTTCTTTTTCCCTCTATCAATTATGTCTTTTTAATAATCACTGGTTCTTCATTTTAAAGTAGTTCAACTCATTGATTTTATTTAACCATAGTTATTATTTTTTCATCCAGTTTAAGCTTTCTTTCAATCTTATTGTCTTCTAGCAGTCTATAATCAACATTTGAAACTACATTATTTTTATTTGATATTACATCTAGAATGAAACTTTTATTCTACTTGTATAGTTTTGTTTTTTTAAACATGTAGTGGCAACATTTCAAAATCTATGCATTATATAACAAAATGTTAAATTTATCTCGTATAAATTCTGCTTCAGTTATTCAAATGTCTCTTGTAGACTTTCAGTTCTTTTATTTAAATTTCCTATATAAAACCCCAGCTTCTCATTGTCTTTTGTAAAAAGGCTTATTTAGCTTTCATTTTATTTTTTAAAAAATATTTTCATACTTTTTGAGGTGATTTGCTAACCAGGTAGATAAAATACAGTAAAATTTGTTAAAACAAATAGCAGAGGTCAGAAGTCAGACAGGAATCATTTTGGGGTACTGTTACTTTAGTGGATTAGAAAACTACAGCAGTGAGTGTAAAACAAAGCCACTTTGAGCAACTGAAATGTCAGAACCGAATACAGACATCTGTTACCGAGTATCGGTAATCTGTTTTAAAATATCAGATGTTTTGCCCACATTTTAGGCAATTTGCTAGTTAGAAAACTATTTCCTACTTTTTAAATGGGAAGAAGTTACTTTTTTTTTTTTTTTTTACCTGTGAACTTATCAATTTCCTAAAATGTACACAATATGGCAGTGTGCCTTTAAATAACAAACTATGCTGTACACATCACTTATAAACTTTAATATGGTCGCTAACAAATAGTTTTCTACACAGTAACATGTACAGGTTGCCGTCTCAGTGCCATTGACATCCAGGACATGTGCCTGCTTTCTTGATATTCCAAATACTTTTCAGAAGATCTATAGTAGTAAGGTCATCCTATTTAATAATGCATATGAAAAATAACTCTAGATTTCTCCCCTACTTAAATTTGTTAAAAACATTGTATGAGTTTTGTGGATGAAACATAGTTTTATTCTATGCAAACACTGGACAGAGCCATTGTATTGAGAAGTGTATATATATTATGTGAAGCTTGGATAATAAACAATAGGAGACATGCAAATGATAAAATATTGGCCCAGGAAATGATTTATTGGTATGTTTGTACACATTGTGGAAGTAAAGACTACAACAACTGCTTGGAGATTTAGTCAAGGGCTAATATGTTAGTAATACAATAAAAGTAAAATTACTAAATTCACTTATTAAAACACAGCATTTAATAAGATTAAAAAAGAACTAACTATATGCAGTTAATAAAAGTGACAACTAAAATCTAAGGCTAGAAAAATTCTGAAAATAAAGAGCTGAAATGTCAAGTACATAGGAACCAAAAATATAAAAGAAATAAAGAGGAACATCACTTTATGTTAAAAGAAACAATCTGCTAAGAATATATAACTCTCAAGACTTTTATGCATTTAACAACCTAACCAGGATTTATTAGCTATAAAATGGAAATAATTACACTTTTGGAAAATTTGGAAACATATAAAGAAGGAAGAAACTGACAATAGTATTTGTAAGGCTGTACCATAACGGAACAGCAAAATTAATAGCTTAAATTAATAAATATATATGAAATCTTTCATCTAACACTCAGAGAATATACATTCTTTTTAGTACCTATTACACTTGTATAAACTTATTTATTACAAGGTCACAAAGGGATTCTCAAAAAATTCTAGAAAATCAGTATTATATAAGTGATAGTCTCTGACTAAAGTTAATATAGCAAATATTCATAGATATAACTAGCAGAAACAGACTTTTTAAAGTCCTCAGAGTTTAAAATGGTCATAAGACCAAATGCTGGAGAACCAGTAACTTAGTTAAACTTTCTGTTCTCTCTTCCTCCCTTTTTTTCACCCCATGTAAAAAAATTAATCAGGCTTCAGTCAGCTTCATAGTTTCACTTTACTAGGCTTCATAGAACAGTCACAGTACTTCATAAATATATCCTATTCTTTTTAGGATCATAAAACTAATATTGAAACCCAACTAGGATTATAAAGGATAAAAAATGTTATGTTAATTCATTTAGGAATATAGCTGCAAATAGTTTAGACAAAGTACTAGCAACTAAAACCTAACATTATCTAGAAGAAACACAGGCCAGGCACAGTGGCTCACGTCTGTAATACCAGCACTTTACGGGGGCCAAGGTGGGTGGATCACTTGAGCCCATGAGTTTGAGACCAGCGAGGGCAACATGGCAAAAACCTGTCTCTACAAAAAATACAAAAATTTGCCAGCTGTGGTAGTACATGCCTGTAGTCCCAGCTACTAGGGAGGCTGAGGTGAGAGGATTGCTTGAACCCAAGAGGTCTAGGCTGCAGTGAGCCATGATTGTACCACTGCACTCCAGCCTGGGCAACAAAGCTAGACTCTGTCTCAAAATTAAATAAATAAATAAATAAGGAGATTTTATCCCACAATCATAAGGATAATTCACATTAAAAACAAATGTAATCTTTTTATTAATATTTTGTAAAAATGTATTAAAACATCAGATAATATCCTAAACAGATACAGAAAAGGCTTTAATATAATCTGGTAACATACTTGTTAAAATCTCATCCCAAACAGAAATAGAAAGCATTGTCCTTAATCTGTGTATTAGTTCATTTTTACACTGCTATATAGAACTACCTGAGACTGGATAATTTATAAACAAAAAAGTTTATTGACTCACAGTTTTGCATGGCTGGGGAAGACTCAGGAAACATAACAATCATGGCAGGAGGTAAAGGGAAAGCCAGGCATGTCTCACATGGCAGCAGGAGGGGGTGGGGAAGTGCCACACTTTTAAACCATCAGATCTCGTAAAAACTCACTCACTATCACAAGAACAGCATGAGGAAAACCACTCTCATGATCCAATCACCTCCTACCAGGTTCCTTCTTCAACACGTGAGGATTACAATTTGTGATGAGACTTGGGTGGGGACCCAGGGCCAAATCATGTCAATCTGCTGCATGGTGTCTACCAACACCACAGTTAGTGGTCTAAATTTAGAAGAAAAATCAAATTAGAATCTGAAACAATAGGAGTATGTCTACCGTCACCACCATTATTCTTTAATCTGGTAGTCACAACCTACCCAATAAGGCAAAAAGAAGAAGGAAGGAAGGAAGGGAGGGAGGGAAGGTATTTAAAAGGAGGAAATAAAGTATTATTTATAAATAAAAAGTTGTACCTTGTAATCTAAGAAATTTACTAGCCAAATGTATAAATTAATGTTAATTCAGTAAAGTTTTTGGAGAAAGGATCAATGTATAATATTTAATAGTGTTTATGTATACGAGGAATAGCCAGTTGTAAAGAGGATTCAGGAAAATCTATTTCATTAGTAATAGCAACCAGGTGACAGGGTACAAAGAAAATCTAAACTTAGAGTTACAAAAACTTTATGAAGACAATGTCAAACATTTAAGGGTTTTAAAATGTATAAAAAGAGATAAATGTAGAGATTAGCTACATTTGTGGATGGAGTAACTAGAATAGTTGTAATTCACTTCAAGCTAATCTATAAATTCATTGTAATTTCAGTGGAAACTTTAAGTGTTTTTTCCATGAAACATGACAAAGTAATTCTAAAATTCATGTCTTTGGCTGACATTTCAATAAAAGTTGCAGTAATTCTTAAGGGAAAAACAGAAAAAAAGAAAAAAACCCCTACGATAGTGAAATCTTGTTTTTTTTTTGAAAGATAGAGTTACTGAAGCAGTGGCAAGCAGATTACCAGAACATTATGTAGAAACTCAAAACAAATGCAAGCAAATATAAAATATTGCACAGAGTAGAGGTGGTGTTCAATTTACTAGGGAGACAATCACCTAGGGAAATGCTAGAAAATTTGGCTGGGTATCTTATCAAAAATAAACTTAGGTCGCTACTTAGATCATATAAAAATATTATAGTTAACATATTTTTAAAAACAGCAAAAAGGATCCCAAATTTGCAAAACCAACATAGGACAAATTGTTATGACCTGAGGGTAGAAAGGATTTTTTAAAGATAGCACATTGCACATAGTATAGAGAAAAACATGGATAAATCTGACCCAGTTAATATTAGAAATTCTGCTATAAAACATTATGAACAAATTTAAAGGTTAATTTATAGACCGAAAAGTGGTATCTGCAGCATATCTAATACTGAATGAGTTCATTATTAACATATAAAAACACATAAAATTAAATGAGTGAAAAATGAACAACACAAAAGAAAAGCAGACAAAACATAAGCAAAGCATCGGGAAATGACACCAAAATGGACTTTGTACATAACATAAAATGCAATCTCACCAGAAATCAGAGAAATACAAACTTTAAAAAAATCAAAAACAGTGAGATAGCTTTCTTGTTGCATTAATACAGGATTATTAAAAGTGAAGCTTGTCTGTTAATTAATGCAAGGCCATTAAAATGCATAAAGATGTCCCCTTGTCTCTGTGTGGGTGACTGCCCGAATCTGTGGGAGGTGATACATTTGGGTTCAGATAGGGGTCTTTTTACATAATCAAATATGTTGATTACTTAGGAGAGACCAAAGAGATGTCTAAAAAAAGATAAAACCCCATGGTGGCCCACAGATGGAAAACGTGAAAGGTGAAGGGGAAACAGCAACCTTCTTCACAAGGCAGCAGGTAGAGAAAAGTGAGCGAAGGAGGAACTTGCCAAACACTTATAAAACCATCAGATCTTGTGAGAATCACTCACTATCATGAGAACAAGATTGGAGAAACTACCCCATGATCCAACCACTTCCCACCAGGTTCCTCCCTCAACACCCGGATATTACTATTGAAGATGAGATTTGGGTGGGAACACAAGGGCAAACTATATCGACCATATAAATTGTTTTTCTCTTAAAGTTAAATGTGTAATTTGAATGAATAAGAACAGTTTTATAAAATGGATTATGTTTGCTTGATGACTGTGGCCAGCTGACTAACACTGCCAAAGATGTTCCCATCTTATCCCTGGAACCTGTGACTATGTTACCTTGCATGGCAAAGGGACTTTGCAGGTGTGATTAAGTTGGGGAGAGTATACTGGATTATCCAGGTGGCCCCAGTGTAATAACAAAATTCTTACAGGCTGGGCACAGTGGCTCATGCCTGTAATTGCAGCATTTTGGGAGGCCGAGGCAGGTGGATCATGAGGTCAAGAGTTCAAGATCAGCCTGGCCAACATGGTGAAGCCCCATCTCTACTAAAAAAAAAAAAAAAAAAATACAAAAAGTAGCTGGGCGTGGTGGGTAGTGCCCGTAATCCCAACTACTTGAGAGGCTGAGGCAGAGAATTGCTCGAACCCCAGAAGTGGAGGTTGCAGTGAGCCAAGATGGTGCCATTGCACTCCAGCCTGGGTGACAGAATGAGACTCCATCTCAAAAAAGAAAGTTCTTACAAAATGGAGATAAGAAAATCTGGGACAGAGACAAAAGGTAATAAGGTGATATCAAGGGAAAATGGTGATGTGACACATGAGCTGGAACCATAAAATGTGAACAACCTCTAGAAGCTAGGAAAGGAAAGGAAACATTTTTTTTAGAACCTCCAGAAGGAATGCAGCTTCCCTAATGCCTTGATTTTAGCCTACTGAAACAGTTTAAATTTCTTTCTTTCGGAACTGTAATATCTATTGGTATTAAGTTGTCCAGTTTCTGGAAATTTGTTACAGCAGCAATAGAAAATGAATACATTGTCTTTGTGGAGTATAGAATTTCTCTTCCACTATTTATTATAAAATGATGTCAGAAGATGTCTGAGCCATATAAGGGTTCTGTTTAGTTCTCTTGATCCCCACAGGTGTATCCCCCACTGTCCAGTCAATAAACTCCCAGGGAGAAGAATTAGAAGGATCAGGTTACTATCAGAAACACTGAGTTTCTCAGATGAAAGTAACTAAACATATACCACTTGGTTATTTACAAGTGACTCATAACCTGAAACCGTTTACCCCAACTAGCCTGTTTTCACGATACACCTTGTGGGGCTAGCATGATAACTAATAAGTAAAGATGCAAGTCAATCATCAGGGAGGCTAGAGTTACTTTCTTCCCCCATGCAGGCAGGATGGTCAAGAGTTGTAGCACAGCCATGTTAAACATGAAATCAGAGTCACCTAAATTTAGTCAAGCGTATGTTACTTCTAATCATGTTAACAAGATACTGACATTTGGAAATACCCTACTTTTTCAGTCCCAGCAACTGTGCTCCTCCATCTTGGGTTCTCTGAGTCTAGCCAGTGGGTCTTTACAGAGGGAAGGGAGGGTTGCAGATTTGGTTTCCAGCTCAGTGACAGCTTTCAGTCTGTCCTTGGGTAGCCATTGATCTGTAAGGTGATCAAAAGTGTTAAATGGCCTGAGAATAAATGGCTGCAATTTTCAGTGTTCTTGCTAACAGATACTTCATTCCTGTAAGTTGCAGGGGCCAGGCCAGCTCAATACAGCCAGCTTATTTTTAACATCCCCTTGTCTCTGTGTGGGTGGCTGCCCAGATCTGTGGGAGGTAGCACGTTTGGGTTCAGATAGGGGTGTTTTTATGTAACCAAATATGTTGATCATGTAGGAGAGAACAAAGAGATTTTCCACAGTGGACCACAGATGGAAAAGGTGTTGAGCAATATATATATATATATATATATATATATGTATATATATATATATAGCCAAAGATGGAGTAAAAAAAATTGGGAAGAGAAGAGAAGAGAATAGTAAAACACTCTGTTACAAATCAACATACCCTTTATGTTTTTATCCAAGTATATTGGGCATACTAGATTGCTCCAAAATTTTTGGAAGGATAAACTTTTGGTGGGATTGTGGACGCTTGCAACTTGCTGGGTCAGATTTTCGTCGGGTGTAAATAATGTTCATTTAAAATACAGTACAAAACTGCAATTAAAATTCTAAGTGGAAGATCACAGTGTGAAAAACGTTTCTACTTTATTCAAATCTCCTGCTTTGTTTTAAAGAGTAGGTAGTCACTTGTTTTGCTTGCTTGCCTAAAGTGTCCTGGAGGTCAAAGGTAAAGTGGTCCTAGGAGAGGAAGGCTATAATCAGAAAAAGAAAACGTTTTGCTGTCTTCTGCCTCACATAAGCCTGCTCCAACCCACCCAACAGGGAGCTGGTTTTAGTATTTTGTGCTCCAAAGGACGTCTTCAGCTCTTGGTGAAACAAAGCATTCTCATTCTTAGCAACTGTAGCTATAATATTTCTTTGCATTTGTCCTTTTTTAAAAAACTTAGTATTTGTGGATACATAGTAGGTGTATATATTTTGAGGTTACATGAGATATTTTGATACAGGCATATAATGTTTAATAATCACATTAGGGTAAATGGGGCATCCATTAGCTCAAGTATTTACCCTTTGTGTTATAAACAATCCAAGTATACTTTTAGATATTTCAAAATCTACAATTAAATTACTTTTTACTGTAGTCACCCTGTTTTGCTAGCAAATACTAGGATTTATTTATTGTATTTTTTGAATCCCTTAACCATCTCCCCCCTTTCCCCAATGTCCCCACTACATTTCCTAGCCTCTGGTAACCACCCTTCTACTCTCTAGCTCAATAAGTTCAATTGTTTTAGCTTTTAGCTCCCACAAATAAGTGAGAAAAATAAGGATTATAGTTGGAAATATTGTTGTTTTATTTTTTTAAATGAAAAAAGTATATATCCCATGAAGCACTTAGGAATACACTCATAAATATTTTGCATTTATCTTTGCATGTATTTAATTTTCTTCATCCTCACTATCACATTTGTTACATAGATTTTAAAAAACTGAGTCTTTAACATATTAAGACTTGCTCAAAGTCACACAACTGTTAAATAAATGGCAAACCTATTTTTTGAGTTTTTTTTTTCCTGCAGCCTATACTTGTTTTTGAGAGCATAAATCTATAGCAGTTAGTTACTTAGTACTTCCAATAAGTAAGAACAACTTATATCTTATTATTTGATTTTCATAAACTTGTCTGATGGGAGGATTTTAGATGATTTTCCTTCAGATATGTTTGGTTCTGCAATGATCAGAATATTTACATTCCACCTTCCCCCCAAATTCATATGCTGAAATTCTAACCCCCAAAGTGATAGTATTAGGAGGTTGGTGGGACTTTTCTGGGGTGATTGGGACATGAGAGCAGAAATCCTCCTGCATTAGATTATCAAAAAGGCCTGCGAAAAAAAGTTCCTCATAAAAAAGGCCTGAGAGACAGCCCTCACCCCTTCTAAGACAATGAAATTAGAGTGAAAATACAGTTATCTATGGGAAGTGGGCACTCACCAGGCACTGAATCTGTTGATTCTATTGATACCTTAATCTTGGAATGGAATACTCAGATTCCAGAACAGTGAGACATATTCTTCTGTTGTTTATAAGCCCCTCGGTCAATGGTATTTTATTATAGTTTATATAAAACTGAGACAGGCTCATATTCACAATCGTAGTTCGTGGGACTTGTAGTGAGCATAGCATAATGATTGCATATTTGTTTGTATGACGCTTTTGACATGCTTCTGTGTATTTTATTATTGTGCTTTTGTAAGCCAGAAGACATTGTTAGTATTCAATTTGGGCTCCTTATTACCACTGGGTTTTGCTAAGCACCAGATAATAACCAAAAGATTAAAAACCTTATTTAAAAATTCAAGCCTTTTATTACATATTTTCTAGCACATACATTTAAGCAGCAGTGATATGTTCAAATTACAATGGGTGCTTAGTATGTTTTGCTTTCATTATTTTTTCTCTGGGTTTATAATTACACCAAACCTAATATATTTTTAATAATAATTTTTAAAAAGTTGTTTTAAAGGCACAAAGGGTAGAATAACAGAGATTGTTAATATAATGACATTAATTTTAGCGTCCTTTTCATAAGGTTTGTAACAGTTGCCAGATTTAATCACACCTATCCATCCCCAAGGAACTATTTGGCTTGAAACAATTTCAGACATAAAAGTTCCTTAATCTGAATACTTGGCAGCCTGGAGTGGAGAAAAATAAGGATTATAGTTGGAAACATTGTTGTCTTATTTTTTTTTAATGAAAAAGGTATATTTTCTATGAAGCATACTCATAAAGATTTTAAGCTTTACTTTGTGTGTGTGTGTGTGTGTGTGTGTGTGTGTCTTTGTTGCTCGTTTTTTCCTCTGAACAGGTGTGAAGGCCATGTTTTGCCAGCAGGAGCCTGGGCGATTCATTAATTTCTTCTCGCTTCATGCAAGGGAGCTTTCTCTCACTCCTGAGGTGCTTACACTCTGACCCACTCTAGCCTTATCCAAAGCCTGTGAAACCATCCTCAAAATAGCAAAAGGGAATAAGTAAAGACATATCTCCTGGTGGGTTATGTGACCTCCTACACTTCTCCCGCTTAAAGGGGCAGGACAAATTAAAAAGATCTGGGTTTGTGTCCAAATCAAACTCCATTTGAGTCCCAGATCTACCACTTAGTGGTTGTGTTAAGTTAGGGGGAAATTTACTTAAATGGTGTGAACATTGGTTTTCTCATCTAGAAAATGTAGTTAATATTACCTGCATTGCATGATGGTTTTGAAAATCAAAAATCATGACATACTCAGTGTGTGGTACATAGCAATCTTTTGATATATGAAACCTGTTTATGTAGGTGTTGTTGCCTTTTACTTCTCCATTAAATTTCAGTCTGTCTGGGCTGCAGATGTTCCTTTATTGTGAGGTGGTACTAACAGGGTCCAGCTTGCCTGAGAAGATTGCTTTGAGGAGAAAAGCAGTATTTCTGGGAAAGGGTCTACATGAAGAAATAAATCTGACCTCATCTTTCCTTATTGAGGGAACCAAAGTTTTTTTTTTAATTGAGATATAATTTACCTGGAAGACATTGCATAATCTTAAGTTATAGCCCAGCAAACTTTTACCTGTGTATGTACCTGTGTAGTCACCAGCCAGATCAAGATCTAGAAGGATTTCAGTACCTTGGAAAGATCCCTGGTGCTTCTTTTCAGTCCATGTCCTTCACCTCACCTAGAGGAAACTATTATTTTGGCTTTTATAATCATAGATTCATTTTATCTGTTCTTAATCATATAAGTAGCATCATACAATATGAAATCTTTTATGTTTGGTTTCATCCGCTCAACGTAAAGTTTTTGAAATTCACCCATGTATCATTCCTTTCTCCTCTTAATAGACATTTGGGTTAGGTTCAGCTCTTCATTGTTATTACCAGATCTGCTCTGAACATTCACCTACAAGTCTTTTTGTGACTACACTTTCTCATTTCTTTTAAGCATATACCTAGAATTGGTTGGGTCATCAGGGAAGCATGTGTTTAACTCTACTGGAATCTTCCAAACTGTTTTCCACAGTGATTGCTCCAACTTTTACTTTCACCAACAATGTAAGAGTTTTGGCACACCACAGACTTTCTAACACTTAAATTGTCATTCTTTAAAATTACAAACATTTCTTGTGAATTTATGGTGTCATCTTACTGTGCATTTAATTTGCATCTCCCTGACTACTCATGAAGGTGAGTATCTTTTTATACATTTATTGACCATTTAGATATCTTCTTTTATGAGTTGCCTATTGATTGAACCAAAGACTTGTTGACCATTTGCACTTTGAGGAAGTCCTCCTGTGTCCAGAACAGGTAAGTGTTTCTTTTGAAAGTAACTGATTCAAAAAGAAATCAAACCAATACAAATACAATTTGATTTCCTAGATCAGGCTAATTGGCTGTAAAAAAAAAACAAAAAACAAAAAACAAAACTATAGTTTCCTTTAAAAAGATACACAGGGGTCTTCTTCAGTTGGTTCCTAACAGATTCTGCAATAAGATGTTTCTACTGCTCACAGCCTGCTGAAACACAGGCATCACTGGGGAATGCTTTATTGCTAGCCTCTGTTTTGTGCCTGGGGCTGGATGGCTGCTTGCATATAGCAGATATGATTAGGCATTTATTGGAAGACAGCTCAGAAGGGAGCTGTCTGTCTGCTTCCCTTGTGTGTGCTGCTCCACAGAGGTATTCAGAGGCCCTCAGGGTGACATCCGGTGAAAGGGGAATTTAAACAAGAAGTGTCTGGATGGCTATTATTTGGTGGCTGTTATAAAAAATGCACTTCAGGAAACAGAAAGTCATAAGCAGAAATGAACACATGGCTCATAGAATTGTAGGATCTTAAAGTTAGAAGGGGCCCTAGAGATGATCTTGTCTAAACATCTCCTTCTATGAATGAGAAAACTGAAGCTTAGTGAGATACTGGGTTTCTAAAGATAACTGGGTTTACAGAGCTAGTTAATGAAATAGTTAGAAATTAAATATATACTTTATAAGAATTAGATTAACTGGTGAGAAAAATTAAAATCAATATAAGAGATGGGACACTTTCTATTATTAAAATATATTTATTGCTCTAGCAATATCTATTTTTTACTCAAGGTAAAACAGGATTTTCCTGATGCCCCTGAGTTTCTTAAGATAGGAATTTGTCCCACTTTTCTCCTCTTCTCCAGAACATACACGAGGCCTGATATGGGATCTGAACCCCTTCTCCTAGGAAGGAAACTGCAGAAAATAGGCAGCATGTCTTGGTCACAGCAAGTACAATTGAAGAAGAAGTAATATAATTCTGCCTAAAGAAATATTTCAATGTCAGATTGAGGAATTTTGTCCAAACGTCTGTAAAAGTCTGTGAAAGTCAAGAGCCTTGATGCAAATTTTAGGGTATCAAGTAAGAGACTTCCTGCTGCAAATCGTGGAAATTTTAGCAAAACCTGAACCTTATGATTTCATATAACAAGAAGCCTGGGGGTAGGAAATTTTCAGGGTTGGTTAATGTAGTGGATTGGTGACATTAACAAGGACTCAGACATCTTCCATCATTTCACATGAAATTCTCAGTGGACTGGCCTATACTCCATGGTAGACAGGAAGATGTGCTACCTAGATCCCCCTTCTGTGAAGGTCTTGATGCTCCACCTTGAGAAGTGAGGTCAATAGGCAGCCTCAGCTGTCAGCTGTTCTTGAGACAGTATGCCTTGGCTGCAGGGAATTGCCATGGGTCATGCTCTCTCTTCAGATGACTGAGTAAAGTTGGGGTATAAAGTAACGACTATTTCAGCCCAAAGCAAGACAACTTCTATGGATGACACTGGCCCAGAGCATGTGTGGAGTTGACTGAGGCTTTATTGGACCTGCATTACTGTTCAGCTTCTCCCTTAGCTCAATCTTGCTTCCCGCCCCTTCCTCCCACAGATATTGATCCCTAAGAAACACATTGCACTCCAGCCTGTGTCTTAATATCTACTTCTGACATAGCTGCTCTGCCACAGCTTCTAATTCTAGGACCCCTCATGATCCTAAAATTGCTGCGCAATTCTAGCTGGCATGAGCAGATAATTCAAAGGCTGAAAAGGGTACATGCCTCTCTTGTGTCCCATTTGAAGAGTGAGAAAATCCCTTCCAGAAACAACTCAGCAGACCCCTGTTTTTTATTAGCTGTGATTGTGTCACATGCCAATGACTATGCCAATCACTTTGGAAGGTGAATGACACTTCCATGTTTGGCTTAGATGAACCAAGAAGCTGTCATCTTGGGCTTTGGCTGTTGCTTCCTCTTAAGAATATGACTATGTTGAAAACAATTAATAAAATTAGGACTTTGGAAGAAAGAAGGCAGTAGATGGTAGGAGAAAGAAGAGAGAATAGAAGGCTTGACTTGGTATATAATAGAAAGTGAAGAATGATTTTACTGGAACACGCAAATGGCAGGACCAGAAAAGAATAAACACATAGTAGCTGGCTAACAAATGTTCACTAAAATAATGAAAATAGCTTTTATGATTTATTCACTCTTTTTTAATAATGATGTTAACTCTGCCTTTCTTAATCTCTTTAATCCTAGAAACCACACATGATACTCTAATGCACAGATTTTAATAAAATCACCTGAAAATTTGTGGGAAAGTGTGACAAAGTCCTATAAACTTTTTTCCCTTTTGAAATGACATGTATAAAAACTATTTTGTAAACACATGAGTCACAAAATTATTTATTTCAAGTTTTAAAAATAGAAGTTTACATGAAAAAATAAATATGGCTACATGAATTTAAAAGAGAGTTGGATTTCACTTTTTTAATTTTTTAATTTTTAATTTTTGTATTATACTTTAAGTTCTGGGATACATGTGCAGAACTTGTTACATAGGTATACATGTGCCATGGTGCTTTACTACATCCATCACCTCATCATCTACATCAGGTATTTCTCCTAATGCTATCCCCCCTCTTATCCCCGAACCCCGGACAGGCCCTGGTGTGTGATGTCCCCCTCCCTGTGTCCATCTGTTCTCATTGTTCAACTCCCACTTATGAATGAGAACATGCTGTGTTTGGTTTTCTGTTCCTGTGTTAGTTTGCATAGAATGATGGTTTCCAACTTCATCCATGTCCCTGCAAAGGACATGAACTCATCCCTTTTTATGGCTGCATAGTATTCCATGGTGTCTATGTGCCACATTTTCTTTATCCAATCTATCATCGATGGGCATTGCAGTTGCTTCCAAGTCTTTGCTGTTGTGAAAAGTGCTGCAGTAAATATACATGTGCATGTGTCTTTATTTTATTTATTTTGTTGAGACAGAGTCTCACTCTGTTGCCCATGCTGGAGTGCAGTGGCATGATCTCTGCTTATTGCAAACTCTTCCTCCCAGGTTCTGGCGATTCTTCTGCCTCAGCCTCCCTAGTAGCTGGGACTACAGGCATGTACTACCACACCCAGCTAATTTTTTATTTTTTAGTAGAAACGGGGTTTCACCATATTGCACAGGCTGGTCTACAAACTCCTGACCTTGTGATCCACCTGCCTTGGCTTCTCAAAATGCTGGGATTGCAACATGTGTCTTTATAGTAGAATGATTTATAATCTTTTGTGTATATCCCAGTAATGGGATTGCTGGGTCAAATGGTATTTCTGGTTCTAGATCATTGAGGAATTGCTACACTGTCTTCCATAACGATTGAACTAATTTATACTCTCAACAACAGTGTAAAAGTGTTCCTATTTCTTAATATCCTCTCCATCATCTGTTTCCTGTTTTGGTTACTACAGCCTTATCGTATAGTTTGATGTCAGGTAGCGTGATGCCTCCAGCTTTGTTCTTTTTGCTTAGGATTGTCATGGCTATGTGGGCTTTTTTTTTGGTTACATATAAAATTTAAAGTAGTTTTTTTTTTCTAATTCTGTGAAGTAAATCAGTGGTAGCTTGATGGGGATAGCACTGAATCTATAAATTACTTTGGGCAGTATGGCCATTTTCACACTATTGATTTTTCTGTCCATGAACATGGAATGTTTTTCCATCTGTTTGTGTCCTCTCTTATTTCCTTGAGCAGTGGTTTGTAGTTCCTCTTCAAGAGACCCTTTACATCCCTTGTAAGTTGCATTCCTAGGTATTTTATTCTCTTTGTAGCACTTGCGAATGAGAGTTCACTCATGATTTGGCTCTCTATTCGTGTGTAAGAATGCTTGTGACTTTTGCACATTGATTTTGTATACTGAGACTTTGCTGAAGTTGCTTATCAGCTTAAGGAGATTTTGGTCTGAGACAATGGGGTTTTCTAAATATTCAAGTATGTCATCTGCAAACAGAGACAATTTGACTTCCTCCCTTCCTATTTGAATACGCTTTGTTTCTTTCTCTTGCCTGATTGCCCTGTCCAGAACTTCCAATTCTACATTGAATAGAAGTGGTGAGGGAAGTCATCCTTTTCTTGAAGCAGTTTTCAAAGGGAATGCTTCCAGCTTTTCCCCATTCAGTATGATATCGGATTTGGTTTGTCATAAACAACTCATTATTTTGAGAGACATTCCATTAAATCCTTGTGTTTTGAGAAGTTTTAGCATGAAGAGGTGTTAAATTTTATCAAAAGTCTTCTCTGCATCTATTGAGATAAATGTGGTTTTTGTCATTGACTCTATTTGTGTGATGAATTACATTTATTGACTTGTGTATGTTGTACCAGCCTTGCTTACCAGCGATGAAGCTGACTTGATAGTGGTGGATAAACATTTTGATGTGCTGCTTGATTCGGTTTGCCAGTATTTATTGAGGATTTTTGTATCAATGTTCATCAGGGATAGTGCCTGAAATTTTCTTTTTTTGTTGTGTCTCTGCAAGGTTTTGGTATCAGGATGATGCTGGCCTCGTAAAATGAGTTAGGGAGGAGTCCCCCTTTTTCTCTCATTTGAAATAGTTTCAGAAGAAATGGTACCAATTCCTCTTTGTACCACTGGTAGAATTCAGTTGGGAATCCATCTGGTCCTGGGCTTTTTTTTTTTTGGTTGTAGGCTATCAATTACTGCTTCAATTTCAGAACTTTTCATTGGTCTATTCAAATTCAATTTCTTCCTGGTTTAGTCTTGGGAGGGTGTATGTGTTCAGGAATTTATCAATTTCTTCTAGATTTTCCAGTTTATTTGCATAGGGGTGTTTATAGTATTCTCTGATGGTAGTTTGTACTTCTGCTGAATCAGTAGTGATATCCCCTTTGTCCTTTTTTATTGTATCTATTTGATTCTTCTCTCTTTTCTTCTTTATTAGTCTGCCTAGTGGTCTATATATTTGTTAATGTTTTCAAAAAACCAGTTCCTGGATTTATTGATTTTTTTGAAGGTTTTTTTTAAATGTCTCTATCTCCTTTAGTTCTGCTCTGATCTTAGTTATTTCTCGTCTTCTGCTAGCTTTTAAATTTGAAGCTCTTGCTTCTCTAGTTCTTTTAATTGTAATGTTAGGATGTCGATTTTAGATCTTCCCAACTTTCTCCTGTGGGAATTTAGTGCTATAAATTTCCCTGTAAACACTGCTTTAGCTGTGACCCAGAGATTCTGATATACTGTGTGTTTGTTCTTATTAGTTTCAAAGAACTTCTTTATTTCCACCTTAATTTTGTTATTTATCCAGTAATCATTCAGGAGCAGGTTGTTCAATTTCCTTGCAGCTGTACAGTTTTGAGTGAGTTTCTTAATCCTGAGTTCTAATTTGATTGTGCTGTGATCTGAGAGACTGTTATGATTTCCGTGCTTTTGCATTTGCTGAGGAGTGTGTTACTTCCAATTATGTGGTCAATTTTAGAATAAGTGTGATGTGGTACTAAGAGAAATGTATATTCTATTGATTTTGGGTGGAGAATTCTGTAGACGTCTATTAGGTCTGCTTGATCCAGAGCTGATTTCAAGTCCTAAATATCCTTGTTAATTTTCTCTCTTGTTCGTCTGTCTAATATTGACAGTGGGGTGTTAAAGTCACTATTATTGTGCGGGAGACTAAGTCTCCTTGTCTAAGTCTCTTTGTAGGTCTCTAAGAACTTGCTTTATAAATCTGGGTGTTCCTGTATTGGGTGAATATATATTTAGGACAGTTAGATCTTCTTGTTGCATTAATTCCTTTACCATTATATAATGCCTTTCTTTTTTCTTTTTTTTTTTTTTAATCTTTGTTGGTGTAAACTCTATTTTATTACAGAATAGGATTGCAACCCCTGCTTTCTTTTTTTTTTTCTTTTTTTGCTTTCCATTTGCTTAGTAAATATTCCTCCATCCCTTTATTTTGAGCCTATGTGTGTCTTTGCATGTGAGATGGGTCTCCTGAATATAGCACACTGATGGGTCTTGACTCTTTATCCAATTTGCCAGTCTGTGTCCTTTTTTTTTTTTTTTTTTTTCCTGAGACAGAGTCTCGCTCTCTCACCCAGTCTGGAGTGCAGTGACAAAATCTTGGCTCACTGCAACCTCCACCTTCCAGGTTCACACAATTCTCCTGCCTCAGCCTCCCAAGTAGATGGGATTACAGGCTTCCGCCACCATGCCCAGCTGATTTTTTGTATTTTTAGTAGAGATGGGGTTTTACCATAAGCCCAGGCTGGTCTCGAACTCCTGACCTTGTGATCCACCTACTTCAGCCTCCCAAAGCACTGTTACAGGCATGAGCCACCATGCCTGGCCAAAGTCTGTGTCTTTTAATTGGAGCTTTAGCTCATTTACATTTAAGGTTAATATTGTTATGTGTGAATTTGACCATGTAATTATGATGCTAGCTAGTTATTTTGCCAATTAGTTGATGTGGTTTCTTTATAGTGTCGATGGTCTTTACAATTTGGTATATTTTTCCCATGGTGGTACTGGTTGTTTCTTTCTATATTTAGTGCTTCCTTTAGGAGCTCTTGCAAGGTGGGCCTGGTGGTGACAAGGTCATTTAGCATTTGCTTGTCTGTAAAGCATTTTATTTCTCCTTTGCTTGTGAAGCTTAGTTTGGCTGGATATAAAATTCTGCTTTGAAAATTCTTTAAGAATGTTGAATATTGGCCCCTACTCTCTTCTGGCTTATAGGATTTCTGCAGAAAGATCCACTGTTAGCCTGATGGGCTTCCCTTTGTAGGTAACCCGAACTTTCTCTCTGGCTGCTTTTAACATTTTTCTTTTTTCATTTCATCCTTGGTGAATCTGACAATTATGTGTCTTGGGGTTGCTCTTCTCAAGGAGTATCTTTGTGGTGTTCTCTGTATTTCCTGAATTTGAATGTTGGCCTGTCTTGTTAGGTTGGGGAAGTTCTCCTGGATAATATCCTGAAGAGTATTTTCCAACTTGGTCCCATTCTCCTCATCACTTTCAAGTCTACCAATCAAACGTAAGTTTGGTCTTTTCACATAGTCTCATATTTCTTGGAGGCTTTGTTCATTCCTTTTCATTATTTTTTCTCTAGTCTTGTCTTCACACTTTATTTCATTAAGTTGATTTTCAATCTCTGATATCCTTTCTTCTGCTTGATTGATTTGGCTATTGATAGTTGTGTATGCATCACAAAGTTCTTGTGCTGTGTTTTTCAGCTCCATCAAGTCATTTATATTCTACTCTAAACTGGTTATTTTACTTAGTGATTCCTCTAACCTTTTCTCAAGGTGCTTAGCTTCCTTGCATTGGGTTAGAACATGCTCCTTTAGCTTGGAGGAGTTTGTTATTATCCACCTTCTGAAGCCTACTTTTGTGAATTCCTCAAACTTATTCTCCATTCTTTTTTGTTCCTTTGCTGGTGAGGAGTTGTGACCTTTTGGAGGAGAAGAGTTGTTCTGGTTTTTGGAATTGTCAGCCTTTTTGTGCTGGTTTTATTTTCATGTTCATGGATTTATCTATCTTTGGTCTTTGATGTTGGTGACCTTCAGATGGGGTTTTCGTGTGAACATCCTTTTAGTTGATGTTGATGCTATACTTTTCTGTTAGTTTTCCTTGTAACAGTCAGGACCCTTTGCTGCAGGTCTGCTGGAGTTTGCTGAAGGTCCGCTCCAGAACTTGTTTCCTGAATATCACCAGCAGAGGCTGCAGAACAGCAAAGATTGCTGCCTGTTCTTTCCTCTGGAAGCTTCATCCCCAAAGGGCACCCACCAGATGCCAGCCAGAGCTCTCCTGTATGAGGTGTCTGTTGGCCCCTGCTAGGAGGTGTTTTCCAGTCAGGAAGAATGGGAATAAGGGACCCACTTGAGGAGGCAGTCTGTCCCTTACCAGAACTTGTGCACTGTGCTGGGAGATCTGCTGCTCTCTTCTGAGCTTGCACACAGGAACATTTAAGTCTTCTGAAGCTGTTCCCGCTGCCACCCCTTCCCTCAGGTGCTCTGTCTCAGGGAGTTGTGTGTTTGATCTATGAGCCACTTACTGGGGCTGCTGCCTTTTTTTCAGAGGTGCCCTGCCCTGAGAGGAGGAACCTAGAGAGACAGTCTGGCTACAGTGACTTTGCTGAGCTTCCATGGGCTCTGCCCAGTTCCAACTTCCTGGTGGCTTTGTTAACACTATGAGGGGAAACCTGCCTACTCCAGCCTCAGTAATGATTGACGTCTCTCCCTCACCCACAAGCTCCAGCATCCCAGGTCAACTTCAGACTGTTGTGCTGACAATGAGAATTTCAAGCCAGTTGCTCTTAGCTTGCTGGGCCCTGTGAGGGTGGGATCTGCTAAGATAGACCATTTGGCTCCTTGGTTTCAGCCCCTTTTCCAGGCGAGTGAACAGTTCTTTCTTGCTGATGTTCCAGGCACCACTGGGAAATGAAAAAAACTCCTGCAGCTAGCTCAATGTCTGACCAAATGGTCACCCAGTTTTGTGCTTGAAACCCAAGGCCCTGGTGGCTGGTATAGGCACCCAAGGAAATCTCCTGGCCTGCAGGCTGTAAACACCATGGAAAAAGCATAGTATCTGGGCTGGAGTGCAAGCACAGTCCTTCAAGGCTTTCCTTGGCTAGGGGAGGGAGTTCCTTTATCCCTTGTACTTCCTGGGTGAGGCAATGCCCCACCCTGCTTCAGCTCGCTGCACCCACTGTCTAACCAGTCTCAATGAAATGAGCCAGGCACCTCAGTTGGAAATGCAGAAATTACCTGCCTTCTGTGTTGATCTCGCTAGGAGCTGCAGACTGGAGCTGCTTCTATTCAGCCATCTTGCCAGCTCAGATTTTACGTTCTTTTGATAAAACTTGATTTTTCTTTTGGATAATATTAATGAATAAAAGTATTCCTGTAAAATAATAATCAAAATAAGTTTTTATGATTAAAGTGAGAATATATTGAATTTGTGGAATTTTAACACAGTTATCAATATAGAGTATGTTGGTCAATTTTCTTTGAATCATCGACAGTGTCACAAGAGTGTTTTGGTCAATTTTACTTGTGTCATTAATTTGCCTATCTTTGATGTGATTTATAACTGTTTTGCCTTATAGAGATTTTCTAGCATTATTATCCTTGAAAGGGAAAGTGAATTTATATGCTCTGAATACTCTGCCTCATCAATTTCTGCCTTCTTCCTATTAGCTATTTTTCCATGGGTGAAATAAAAATGAGTCTAGAAATAAATAAAAAATTACAACTAAAAGGGCAGTAATAATTTGAAAATATCCCACTGCTACTGTAGAATTCTATCCCTAAGATGGTTAGATGAGTGAAGTAGACTGTGGATTGTATACAATTACAACTGGTAGCTGATAAAACTCTACTTTTTCTCTACCAGTTGAGAATGCATATTAAAATGCAAATATGTGAATGATATTATTCTAAGACTAAGACTAATCTTGAATTATTATTAATTTATACAAACATCAATCTTCACAAATTTTATACTTTGACTACTACTGATTACAAAATATTGGTGCAATACCTCTCAATATTTTATTTGGGAAATGAGAGCTGTTGCTGTAATCAGAACACAGAATAGTTTAACTCTGGGTGCATCTTTTTTTTTTGACATGTGAAATTTAAAGTTAAATGGATAGTTTTAAAGTGTACAATTTAATGGCATTTAGTGCATTCACAATGGTTTAAAACTACTGTCTGTACCAAGTTCAAAACAGTTTCATCACCCCAAAGTTTTAGTTGTTTTTCTTTTTATCCATTATGTTGAATTTAACATAAGGAGGGGAAGTACATTGGTTGTTCTGTTGCCACAGACATATAGCCCTTTTCAAGATAAACTTTCTAGACAAACATTTGACTATATCTAGTTTTACTTTAAATAGAAGTTTAAGAAGGTGACTTATTGGATATAGAAAAATGACAACTTTTCAACTTCTGAAGAATTGGGAAGTACCATCACAGATGTAAGAAAAAAGCTAATGATAGAGCATGAGAATCCCATGGTAGCCAAAATCTAGGATGGTGAAAGGTGGGCATAGATGATCCACTACCAGATAGATTCCATTTCTCTTCTCTGAGAGGCCTTATGGTGCAGAGAGAAGTGGAATGCACTTCCCAGCTTCAGTTTAACTCCACATAGATCTCATGTTCCAAAATATGTGAATACATCTGATACGCTAGAGTCTGACCTCTTAGAAACTAATTTACATGAGAGACTAAAGTGGTTTCTAGATGGAAATGCTTTTTGGGGTTGGACTCAGTAGTATGGTCTTACTCCACAGAAAAGAGAAATTCTGAGTAGGTCGTAATTTCCATAGAATGCATTTTTTGTACATCTCCCCTTTATGTGCACATATCTGAATGCCAGGAGCAAGAGAAGCAAGTGTGAAGAAGAAAGCGTTAGTCAAAAGCTAAAGGAAGTATCCACTTAAAACACCATAAGACTCTGAGACAGAAGCAGATCCGTCTTTGTTTCCCTCTAAAAGAGTAAACCATTAGAAAAGAAGAAGATGAATCCTCCCCTAAGCACAATAGACTATTCAGTGTTCTAAGAGATCTTTCTGAACACCCCTGACAGAACAGATAGCACGTGCAAATTAGGGTAGATTGTATAAGGATCCTGAGAGAGAGAAAAACATTGCTTAATAAAATTAATTTTCCCAGGACAATGCCTTACGTCATTGTCTGCACTCTGTACCTTTTAGCTGTAGTGACTTTAGGGAAAGTATAAATATTTTATGGACAGTTTCCAGATACTGGTTTGGTAGACATTTTATTAATTCTCATACTTCTCTTTATTAACATTTGTTGGATTTTTATTTTATTAACATTTATTGGATTTTCTTTTTCAGGAACTTCTGGACATTTTTTAAGTGAAACTTATTGTTTTTAACCATATTTACTCAGTTTTTCTCAGGTGAAGCTATATGTTTTTTGGATAAAGAAATTATTCTCTTAGTTGAAGTCACAAAATATTATACATTATATGATTCCCATTCATACAAAATGTCTAGAATGGGCAGATCTGTAGAGACAGAAAGCTGGCTGTGGGGGAAGTGGAGGGTGACTACTAACAGGTGCAAGGTATTTTTTTGTGCATGATGAAAAGATTCTCTAAAATTAGATTATTATGATGGTTGTACAACTTTGTAAATATACTAAAAAACATTTAATTATATGCTAAAAAGGTGAATTTTATGGTATGTAAATTATATCTCCATGAAACTATTTCAAAAAATAAACTCTCAGTAAATAAATAAAACTTAAAGTTAAAACAATTTTAACATTGGCACAGTCATATTTTATCATGTTTTAGCTTGGATAAAAATTATTTTTTAAATTAAAATGCAGTGCCAATGAGGAAAATACTTAAAATTCTAAAGCAGAGTATTGAATATAATTTTAAGAAATGTGTGTGTGTGTGTGTGTGTGTGTGTGTGTGTAAAACCAGGCATTTCCTTCCTTAAATTCTTATAATTTGTATGTGATATTTAAAATATCATATACATATCATATAATATAAATGTATAGGAATTTTCTTTAGTGTAAAATGTCATAATTCAGAAGTACTTATGATTTAAAATTTCAGAAAACGGATTAGTAGAACTGCCATGTTAATACATTGATAGTTAGATTTAAATTAATTAAAATAAAGTAAGAAATTCAGTTCCTTGATCCCACTAGCCATATATCAAATGCTCAATAATCACATGTGGCCCGTGGCTACAGTATTGGACAGTACACATCATAAAACATTTCTATCATTATAGAAAATTCTGCCAGGCGGCACTGCTCTATAAATTTATTTGCAGTCTCGGAGTACATAAATAAACGACTTTGGGACTTAGTCCTCCTTTTGTAATTCATACTTTTTAAGGTATTTTGGTTATTGTTTTTTGTATATTCTTTTAAATTTCAACTTTTATGTATGGGGGTGCACGTACAGTTCTGTTACATGGGTATATTGAGTGATGCTGAAGTTGGGGTATGGATCCTATAACCCAGATAATGAGCGTAATATCTAATAGGTAGTTTTTACCCATGTTCCACTCTTTCCTTTCCTTGTCTAGCAAATCCTAGTGTCTATGGTTCCCATATTTATGTTCATGTGTGCTCAATATTTAACTTCCATTTATAAGTGAGCATATGTAGTATTTAATTTTCTATTCTTGTGTTAATTCACTGGGGACAATGACCTCCAGCTACATCCATGTTGTTGCAAAGGACATAACTTCATTTTTTCTATCTCTGCAGAGTATTCCATTTTCTTTATCAAATCAACCATCAGTGGGCATCTCAGTTGATTCCAAGTCTTTGCTATTGTGAATGGTGCAGAGATAAACATGAGTGCATGCATCTTTTTGGTACAAAGATTTATTTTCCTTTGGGTATATACACAATAATGAGAATCTGAGTTGAATGGTAGCTCTGTTTTAAGTTCTTCGACAACTTTCCAAACTGCTTCCAACAGTGGCTGAACGAGTTGACATTCCCACCAATAAGGTATAAGTGTTCTCTTTTTTCCAGAGCCTCACTGGCGTCTGTTCTTTTTTGACCTTTTAGTAATAGCCATTCTGAATGGAGTGAGATGGTATCTCACTGTGGTTTTGATTTGCATTTCTCTGATGATCAGTGATGATGATCATTTTGTCATATGTTTTTTGGCCACTTGCATGTCTTTTTTGAGAAGTGTGTACATTTTTACTACTACTTAAAAAAAAAACCTCATCAGAATACAGAAAAACAGTATTGTTGGTCATGACCATTGTAGTCATTTGTCAATGAGATTGTTTTTTCTAATTCCGGTAGTTTTCAGAATTGACATCCATAAAGGCAACCCTAGGTCTTACCTAGTGACCCTGCCATCATCCTAGTCTCTGAGAAAGTCACTGGCTATTGCAGTAAAATAATTTCTACCTTACTTTATAATGTTTAAGAGGATCTATCCCTTCTAGGAGTTGACAATTAAGGGTGATCACTAAGGAAAAATAAAACACACATTAGAGGGCTGGAGAGAGAAAAACAACTGGAAACAATTAAATAATCACTTATTCCAGTTGTAACTTTAGGGTACTTTTGGAATTGGAACCCAGAATGTACTCACTGTAAAAATAAAAGACAGATATTAGTGGTCTTCCCTTGAATACAAGAGAGGCTAGCTGAAATAACCAGTGATTCTGCCACCCTTGTAAAATGCAGTGGTCAGTAAAGCAAAGTAGCAAAATTTGGGTTTCATTAATTCCCCTGACTCACCTAGTTGTTCCTTATCAGCTGTTCCTAGAAGCTGTCTAGTACTTTGACAGATATAATATATTACTCTGATAGCAGAAGACAAGATCTGCCAATTATTTCAAGAATGGTTAAAGAGACTCTCTTCCTAGGCCCAAACTCCCATGTCTCCCTGATTTTTAAATTTATTGTTAACATTGGCCTTTTTTAAAGGCTGAAATATAAGATCAAACAGTATTTATTCCCATTGTGAATGCCCCTCCTTCAGCCATGAGTAAATATTTCAAAGCACTTAGAACAGTAATTGGCTCAGAATGAGATGGAGAGAGAGACAGAGGGGGAGAGAGAGAGAGAGAAGGAGAAGGAGGTAGAAATTATTCATTTCTCCTTGTGAATAATGACTCTGAGCTGTGGAACTCTGATCCTGCCCCAATTACACAAAGTTTTTCAGCAATCCATTTATTCTTTCCCCAGTGAGGTAGGGTCAAAGGTAATAAGATTTCTTGTTCGGATGAAGGTACATATGATACTTCCTAGTAATCCTTTCCTTCTACCTAACCACATAGGAATAATACAACATCTTATGGACAGATAGACTATTATGAACCAGCTCACCCTGATAGCGATATACTTAAGAAAAGCCGGAATAATTATTAAATAAGGTAACAGATTTATCTATCATTTCACAGACATTATCAGATGAAACTATTCAGCTGACAATATTTATCTCTTGGCAAAGATTTTTAGGAAGAATTCTCAGTGACTCAAGATATTAATGAGGCTGGAAAAATAACCCCAAATGAAAGTTTCCTACAATAAGCTATTTGAACCCAGTTAGACTAAACATTGCCAGCTACATCAGGGCATTAATAATGAAACACATCATAGATTGCACGAGGCTTTGAAGTTCCTAAAGCCAATTTTCAGAATTTACTTAGACATTTCGTCGTTGCCAAAAAAGCCAGTACCATTTTAGATTATTTTGAATTTCTCATTTCCTAAAAAATGTCATTTCTTTCAAAAATATTAGAAACTAGAATATAATCAATAACACTTAATAGTTAAACTCTGTTATATTGTAGTGATTTCATCATGGATTGTATACATTGGGTCAGAAGTTTCTTTATATGCATTTAATTTTTCATTATTTTCACTTATATGACCCATGTACTAAATCTATCAAAAAGAGTCAAGTAAGTTGAAAATGTAAACCCTAGTTTTTCTTTGTTGCTAAAATGCACTAAACTTTTCAGGTTATATTCTTCTAATTAGCTTTTTGTACATTTACCAGAGAGGATTGTCAAGTTATAGTTTAATTTGTAGCAGATGATATACTTTGAAGCAGCACATGAAGACCTTTGGGTTGACTCACAAACTGTCTTAAATTATAATTTAAACGTATTTATTATAATGGTAAAATAATGTGGTATTAGTAAACCAGTTTACCTGTCCTTCTGTCAACCTAAGCATAAAGAATATAATCATAAGTTCTAAAGCCATCTAAAAATAAACTGAAATTGTAAATAGAGAGGTTAAGCAGAAGTCAGCCAAAGAATAACTTTAGAACGCTATTTTTCCCCCCATGGTTAGTTTTGGAAAGAAGTGAGATTAGTGTATTTAAGTTCACATAAGTAAATCCCACAGAAATTCTCATCATGATTTTAAGGAGGTTGGAAGGGTAAAAACTAACAAACCATCTGAAGTCAGTAGACAGGAGGGAAAAGTAAATTAGAAAACACTAATGGGGCAGTAACCCTGACAAGTAGAACAGAAATTCACTCAAGATTCACTCATCGTGCAACTCTGTCCGTGAAAGTACTACTCCCTCCTGGATTAAGTTCGGATTCTGTTTTTAGAGGTTACAGGCCAGTTCCTTAAAATGGAGAAGAGATCCAAGGTTTGCTGTAGAGTTGGGCCCATTTATAAGAAAAATAAAAATACAGAGCTTAATAATGAATACTTCATATTGCCCCTCAGGCAGCCAAACACTAGAGAGTGCTAGATAAATAATCACAACAAATAATGTTCCCTTTATACGCTATATAATTGTCATACTTCCAAAGATTGTAAAACATTGGATTAAGGAATATTATCATACATACCTTAATTACATAAAAAAGTTCATGCTTTGTTGGGTGAAAAAAGAAAACTATAAAACTCTTTACATATAGCCCTGTGTTTTCTAATTAGATACTTATATTTCTAAAAAAATCAGCATGTACCTAAGAAAAAAAGATTGGTAGACTATATGAGAATATGAATCATAATTGCAATGGGCTGAATGTTTGTCTTTCTCAAAATCCATATGTTCAAACCTCCAATGTGATGGCATTAGTTAGTGCCTTTGGGGGATGATTAGATTATGAGGGCAGCACCCTCAAGATTGAGATTAATGCCCTTATAAGATTAGATTATGAGGAGAATACCCTCAAGTTTGAGAGTAACGCCCTTATAAGATTAGATAATGAGGGGAGCACCCTCAAGATTGGGATTAATGCCCTTGTAAGAAGAGTTCAGCTAACTAGCTATTTATTTCCCTTTTTGCCATATGAGAACATAAGGAGAATTCAGCTGTCTGCAACTCAGAAAAGGACCCTCACCAGAACCTGACCCTGAATTCAGGTTTCTGGCCTCCAGAACTGTGAGAAATAAATTTCTGTTGTTTGTAGCCCCAAATCTATGGTACTTTGTTATAAGCAGCCCAAACATATTAATTATCTTTTCATGTAATAAATGTATAGGCCCTTTTTGATGTTCAAAAACAGAAGCAATGTGTTATATTCCTCTGGTCTGACATTGTACTTTTTTGAAATCTTGGCTTACTAGTCGTTAGCATTCCATAAGGCCAGCAGTTAAGAAGCACTGATGCTTCTTCAGCTCTGAGAATTACAGTTTCCCAAAAAGTCTTGAGTATGAACATTCTTTCTAGAGAAGGCAGTTCTCCACAAAGATTATCATTGTGTGGAGAAGAAAAAGATTTATATAAAGGTAGGTATAAGTATATATATATACACTCAAATAATGATGTGATGGATATTTTTAACAGTGCAACAATGGGAAGGAAAGGACAATTAAGGATTAAATTATATTAATGATATAATAAGTTAATTGATCACTGACACCTTCAAAGGTAACCATATCTGCACTTTCAAGCTCAATCTAATCATTTCAAGAGAATGATTGATGATTAATAGTTTTATTTTACTTTTCTTACCATTTTAATTAATAATTATTTCAGAAATTGAGAAAAATGCAGAGTCTAATAAAACATATACCTTCCTGTCTATGAGGTGCACATATTTGACAAATGTTAACATCAATTAACCATTTTTAAAAATAATTTTTAATTGAAGCATAACATAAGAAAGAGCATTTATCAAAAACATCTAGTTATCTGACACAGTGTAAAATGAACATTCTCATGTAACCACCACCAAGCTCAAGAAATTGAACACTATCAGTACTCAAAAGCACTCCTTGTACATATATTCACTTACTACTACCCATTTCTTCCCTAAAGCAACCACTATCCTGACATCTGACACCACAGAAGTGTTTTGACTCTTTTACAATTTTTTTGTGTTGATGGACCCATATATATTCCATATATATTTTGGATCTGGATTATTTTGCTCAAAATTGTGTAAGTGAAAGTTCTCTAAGTTCTTACCTTTAACAACGTTCATTCAAATATATATGAAAATATATGTATTTTCCCCTGCATGATCAGGGGCCAAGGGGTGGGGTTCTATCTGCACTAGTCATTCCTAGATGTGTGTGGGGGTGGCCATTTTGCAGGTGTGGTCCATGATGTGAATAAAACATATTTATTAACTCATATTGTTGGTGTACATTTAATTATGTTCAGTTTGGTTTATAATGAATAAGGCTACAATGAACATTTTTATACATGTCTTTTGGTGAACAGATACATATATTTCTATTGGGTATTTACCCAGAAGTGAAATTGCTGAGTCATAGGATAGGCCTATGGTAAGCTCTAGAGACACTGACAGTTTTTTCATAATAATAATGTCAATTTTTATACCAATGAATAATGTATGATGCTATACTAAAATGTTGCAATTAAAATAAGAATTGTACTATCTTTAAGAGGGTAGGAAGGCAAGCAAAGGATAAAAGTACATATAATTATTTTCAAAGTACTTATATCTATAATATGTAATTTCTGTACATCAATAAAAAATAGACAACTCAATACAAAATAGCAAAACACTTGAACAAACATTTTAAAAAGGAGAATACCCTTTTTTTTTCTTTCTTTCACTCTCACTTTCTTTCCTCTCTTTTTCTTTCTTTCAAAAAATAAAAAATAAAAAGGAGAATACCCAAAAGACCAATAAACATGATGTTAATTAACACCAAATGAAATACCACTAAATACTTGCCACAATAGATTTTTAAAAGTTACAATACCAAATATGATTTTGTGTTTATAAAGTGTGATTTTTATATATAGTGTATTGCTGATTTATTTTTCTCTGTGGTTTTTGTTTGTTTCTCTACTTCTTAAAATGCAAATTACCCATTTTCACATTTTAACTGAAGAGTTTAATAAATTTATATAAATATGGCTATGATCAAAATATTTGGATCACCTGTTCCCTCTCCTTTAACTCATTCTTGATAGCCTTTCCCTGCATATGTTTGTTATAATCTTTTCAAGATCTTCCTTATTTCAGCAAAAAGCCCTTCTGATATCTAATCTTCCCTGTTATTAGGAGCAAAATACTATGATCTCCCATATACTTAACATTCAAGTTGTTATAAAATATTGATGTTGCCCACAATGCTGGAATTTACATCCTTTTGTATGTTTCCAGGTAATATGTGTTAAAGTCCTCTGAATTATAATCAGGAGAATATAAACTAAGTGTGTAAACATTCAATTATATTTGATATTGCTGAATTGTTCTCTCCAGTGGTTAACTCCATTTACCTTATCATCAATACTACCTATAAGAGTTAATATCTTCCTGTTTCTTCCCCAACACTTGATATTGTGAGTCTTTTTCAACTTTGTTGCTTTGAAATCCTGTTCATTTTCTGACTTGCCTTTAGTGTGCATGTATTTATTGCTGATATTTACTTCCTATGTTTGCCTTTTGTAATTCCTTTTAGGTGAGTTGCCTGTTCATATCTTCATATGTAATTTTTATTATATATTCTTGATTCTCATCCTTAGGTACATACATGCCATAGTGGTGTGCTGTCTCCATCCCCCACATTGCCTACATCAGGCATTTCTCCCAGTGTTATCCTTCCCTAACCTCCCTAACCCCTGCTGTCCCTCCCCTTCCCTCACCTTCACCCCTAAACCTACCCCAGTGAGTGTTGTTCCCTTCCCTGTGCCTGAGTGTTCTCATTGTTCATCACCTGCCTATGACTGGAAACATGCAGTATTTGGTTTTCTGTTCTTGTGTCAGTTTGCTAAGAATGATGGTTTCTAGATTCATTCATGTCTCTACAAAGGGCAAGAACTCATTGTTTTTTATGGTTGCATAGTATTCCATGGTGTATATGTGCCACATTTTCTTTACTGGGTATATACCCAAAGGATTATAAATCATTCTATTATAAAGACATATGCACACGTTATGTTCGTCATGGCACTGTTTACAATAGCAAAGACCTGGAACCAACCTAAATGCCCATCAATGATAAAGTGGACAAAGAAAATTTTCATTTTTAAAAAATAAGTCATTTCCTGTGTTATTGGTATGTATGGAATCTTTGAAAAATCCTTCCATGGCTTCCTTTACTTCTATTTTCGTAAATTTTGAGAGTTCTCACATTCAGCTTAAATATGGGAAGGTATTATCTACCAATAACACTTTTATTCTTCTCAAAAATTGTCAGTCTCTTAAGAAATATACAAGTAATTAAAAAATATTTCTTTGGTTTACTACAAGTACTATAAAATAAATATAACAAAGGATAACATTGTATTTAATGAAGATTAGAGCTTCAAAAGAAATTTATACAGTATATTAATAAAAATGCAACATAAATAGAAAAGTACTAACTTAGAGTTTTTACCTATTGAACATCTGTGATTTATTCACAATAGCAGTAACTAATTTATGGGAATATCTACCACAGAATAAAAGGAGATGAATGGTTATAACATCCATCTGTCATTTTTCAACAATCAACACATCAAAATCTGGATTTATTAACGATGATTGATGTGACTTACATATCTCAGTAGTCAATTTGGATCAATGATTAGCAATTTAACCTACAGATAAGACATTTTTGTATAGCTATACCACAATAGAACAAATTATCTTTTATTTTAGGACTGCATACAAACTTCTAGACATCTTGCAACTTCCATGGTCAGAACTAATGTCTCCACATTGTAGTAGCAGTAGACATGTCTAAAGGTGTGTGCACACACATGTGTATTTGTGTGTGTGTGTGTGTGTGTGTGTGTGTGTGACTTATCCACTTCAGTTGTCTGAATTGTTAATATGGATGATGGTATGATTAATTAATAGTGATTATCGATTTGCTAAGTAGAGCAATGAAGTTCTCTGCCTTCTCAGAAGTTGAATGTACTCACTTTCTACCAAAGCATCGTTCCTAAATGGTCTCTACATATGTACTTAGAAAAGTAAGCATTTTGTTGAACATTGCAAGTAAAATGTTCAGTCTTTTAGAAGCTGTTTGGTGCTCCAGGAAGAAAGACTGATTAACTAGTTTCTACTTATAAAAATGACTGAATACTGTTAAATGAGTCATTGTGTGCCCCAAAATACCTACTCTGTTACATAACACTATATAAATTGAGTGAAATATTGCTAATTCATGTCACTGACACCATGAAAAAATGAGAAGGCTAAGAAGTTCGGAAATTTTAATTACTTGTACATTTCTTAAAAAGGATTTTAAGTCCGGAATTTTGGGGGAAAAAAAGCATCTGAAAGAATCCAGTATAAACCTAGCTTTATGGAGGAAAAAAAATCTCTGCTTGCAACACCTAAGAAATATAGCAGAATCTGTTCCTGACCTTGAGATTTTTTAGACCTTTGGAACATTAGATGTCAGCTTTTATCAATAATCTTTCAATATTTTGGCCTCTAACCATGTATGGACATTTGTGACCAGCATACAAAGCATGATTCTGTTCTGGGGCAATGGCAAGGCAGAGTGATGTCTGTTCTGAACTGTGCCTCCGTGGGGGAATGTGCAGTCTGATATGAGGGCAGATATGCTGATTTCACTTGTTTCAGCAACCTAATACTCCGCAGCCTAATATGGTAAAAGTGTTACCTTATGTTTTCCCCTCTCGCTTCATTTCCTTCCCTTCTAACTATAAAGAATCAATAAGGAGCAGAATTCACAGAGATAATATTCTAAACAATCACATATGCTCAACATGACATGAGACTTAAGCCTTATTGGGTTCTTTTAGTTATTTATTCATTCATGTACTGAGTTTGAAAATGACTAGATATAGAGTTGGAAAGCTGCTAACACAGGTGGGATTAATAATGTATAGTTTGACAGTTAGGTAAATAGAAGGAAAGTGTTTTTAGGCCTTAGAACCATACACTCTTGATCTGAAAGGGACTTAGGATGTTTGTAAGGGAAGTGGGTTACTCTTGCAGGAGCAGTGGAGCGGTATTCTGCCTAAGATTTTATGATAGTCTGTGGATTCTGGTATTGGGTGAAGCCATGTTTTTATTTCTGTTTTTGCTTTAACCCAGCAAATACTCTCCCCTCCGTGTGGTTCTAGGTGGATTTTAGCTGGAAGACAGAAGGCAGAACCTCTTTTCTTAAAATTTTATTTTAATTATTGTGGGTGCATGGTAAGTATATATATTTATGGGGTATATGAGGTATTTTTATGCAGGCATGCAATGCATAATAACTGCATCATGTGAAATAAGGTATACTTCCCTTCAAGCATTTATCATTTGTGTTACCAATAATCAAATTATACTCTTGTAGCTATTTCAAAATATACAGTTAAATGATTATTCACTGTAATCACCCTGTTGTGTTATCAAATGCCAGGTCTTATTCATTCTTCCTAAACAGTTTTTTTGTACCCATTGAGCACACCTACATTTACCTTCACTATCAACCCCTTCACTACCCTTCCAAGCCTATGGTAACTATCCTTGTACTCTCCGTCTCCATGAGTTCAACTGTTTTGAAAACTAAATTCCCGCAATAAATGAGAACATGTGATGTTTGTTTTTTTGTACCTTATTTCACTTAGCATAATGACCTCCAGTTCCATCTATGTTGTTGCAAATGACAGAAACTCATTCTTTTTTTGTGGATGAATAGTACTCCATTGTGCCTAAGTATCACATTTTTCTTTGTATATTCATCTGTTGATGGACACTTAGGTGGTTTCTAAATCTTGGCTATTGTGAACAGTGCAGTAACAAACATGGGAGTGCAGATTTCTCTTTGATATGCTGATTTCCTCTCTTTGGGGTATATACCCAGCCATGGGACTGCTGAATCATATGTTAGCTCAATTTTTAGTTTTTTGATGAACCTCCAACTGTTCTCCATAGTGGTACTAATTTACACTCCCACCAACAGTATACAAGGATTCCCTTTCCTCCACAGTCTTGCTAGTATTTGGTGTTGTCTGTCTTTATATATAAGCCATTCTAATTGGGGTGAGAAGATATCTCATTGTAGCTTTGATTTCCATTTCTCTAATGATCAATGATGTTGAGCACCTTTTCATATGCCTGTTTGCTATTTGTATGTCTTTGTGTAAGTAACATCTGTTCAAATCTTTTGCCTCCTTTAAACGTTTTTCTTTATTTTACTAGTTTTGGGGGTACAGGTGGTGGATGTTGGTTACATGGATAAGTTCTTTAGTGGTGATTTCTGGGATTTTGATACACCCATCAACCCAAATAGTGTACACTCTACCCAATACATAGTATTTTTTCTCTCTCACTCCTCTTTCACCCTTCCTCTATAAATCTCCGAGGTTCATTATATCATTCTTATGCCTTTGTATCCTCATAGCTCAGGGGTCCTTAGCCACTGAGCCATGGACCAGTACCAGTACGTGGCCTGTTAGGAACTGAACTTTGGGTGAGCAGTGCTTGAGTGAGTATTACCACCTGAGTTCTGCCTCCTGTCAAATCAGCAACGGCATTAGATTCTCACAGGGCATGAACTCTATTGTGAACTGCACATGTGAAGGATCTAGGTTGGATGTTCTTTATGAGAATCTAATGCCTGATGATCTGAGGTGGAACAGTTTCATCCTGAAACCATCCCCCCTACAGCTGGTTCACAGAAAAATTATCTTCCACAAAACTGATCACTGGTGCTAAGAAGGTTGGGGACCACTGTCATACCTTAGCTCCCACTTATAAGTGAGAAGATATGATATTTGGTTTTCCATTCCTATGTTACTTCACTTTGAGTAATGGCCTCCAGCTACATCCAAGTAGCTGCAAAAGGTATTTTGTTCCTTTTTATGGCTGAGTAGTATTCCATGGTGTATATATAACAAATTTTCTTTATCCACTCATTGGCTGATGGGCAGTTACGTTGGCTTCATATTTTTGCAGTTGGGAATTGTGCTGCTAATAAATATGCCTGGACATGTGTCTTTTTCATAGAATAACTTCTTTTCCTTTGATTACTGGTAGTGGGATTGCTGGATGGTAATTCTCCTTTTAGTTCTTTAAGAAATCTATTTGCTCATTTTAAATATTGGATTATTAGATTTTATTTCTTATAGAGTTGCTTGAAAACCTTATAAATTTGGATTATTAATGTCCTCTTGTTAGATGGATAGTTTGCAAATATATTCTTCCATTCTGTGGGTTTTCTTTTCATTTTGTTGATTATTTTCCTTGCTATGCAGAAGTTTTGAACTTGATCTGATATTATTTGTCCATTTTTTCTTTGGTTGCCTATGCTTGTGGGGCATTGCTCAAGAAATTTTTGCCCACACTGATGTCCTAGAAAGTTTCTTCAGTATTTTATTGTAGTAGTTTTATAATTTAAGGTCTTAGATTTAAATCTTTAATTCACTTTGATTTGATTTCTGTATATGGTGGCATATAGGGGTTATATTAGTCACGGTTCTCTAGAGGGAGAGAACTAATAGATATATATACATACACATAAATATATGTAAATATATATATCTCTCTCTACATTCATCTCTACATTCATGTATATATACATGTATGTAGATATATATATATCTACATATATGTGTATGTGTATATATATACACGCATATGAGTTTATATATGTGATATATATACACATAAGAGTTTATATATATGATATATATATATAAACTCATATATATATATGAGTTTATTAAAGAGTTAACTCACAATCACAAGAGGGAGAGAACTGATAGGAGATATATATATATATATACACACACACATATACACACATATATACACATATATATGTATATGTGTATATATGTGTATATATATATACACGTGTATGTAGAGATATATATCTACATATAAATATATGTGTATGTGTGTGTGTATATGTATATCTCCTATTAGTTCTTTCCCTCGTGTGATCATGTGAGTTAATATTCTTTATGAAACATATATATATATATTAAACTCATACATATATGAGTTTATTAAAGAGTATTAACTCACACAATCACAAGATCCCACAATAGGCTATCTACAATCTGAGAAGCAAGGAAGCCAGTCTGAGTCTCAAAGCTGCAGTTTGAAGGCAGGAAGCATTCAGCATGGGAGAAAGATGTAGGCTGAGAGTCTAAGCCAGTCTAGCCTTTTCTCATTCTTTTGATGCTTTTCATTCTGGCCACATTGGCAGGTGATTAGATTGTACCCACCCAAATTAAGGGTGGGTCTGCCTTTCCCAGCCCACTGACTCAAATGTTAATCTCCTTTGGGAACACCCTCACAGACACACCCAGGATCAATACTTTGCATCCTTCAATCCAATCAAGTTGACACTCAGTATTAACCATCACAAGTCCAACTTGTCAATTTGAACCCATACACATCTCTTGAGGTTATACATAATCTTCAGATAATAATAAGGTCATAATTACACTAACATAATACAACTATCCTTTGTACAACTGGAAATGCACCAATCCCCAATCTAAATGCTATTGCGTAAAGTTGACAACACTTAATGCTGATATAAAGTCAATAAATCTTATATCACATGATAAAGGAAAAAGGAAATAAGATGAAGATATTTTGTTATTACAAGTGTATACATGCACAAACATGTTTTTAACAAAAAGAGGAGGAAATACTCATGACAATTACAGTCCTCATTTCTGCAGCTGGCCATGTGGTGGTAGCTGGTATTGATGACTACCTTCTTCTACTACCTTTTCTGTATTCTCTATGCCTTCAGCAAGCACCTCAGGAGGTCATGGTTTTGCCTGGTAGAGTGACCCATGCCTTTATTCCTGAAGGGTCTGGGCCATTTTTAGAACTGGCTGGATTGGGCTGTTGTAGTTTCTCATTGACCTTAATCACAAGGCATGGTAACACTAAGAGGTACCCTAATGGATCTCCTGTATTCCATGCATACTCTTCCTTACCTCTGTTGTAAGAGTAGTAGACTGATTTCATCTTGATAGGGTCAATCACCCCAGCCAACACTGAAACTCCCTTTTAGCCTGTTGGCTAAAAGGTAGGGGCCCAAAGTGTCCATGTGCAAATCTTAATTTCCAGTTTAATTGAACCATTATTGTGTCTCCTGGTGGCAGCATTCCTCTCTCTGAAACTAAGACCTCTAGGCCAGCGGAACGTAATGTCATGGGAACAGGAAGCAAAAATTTTGCTAGTAAGTCACGGGCTGACAGTGAGTGGTGCCACTTCTGCTGCTGGCTCTTAATTCCTGGACCCATGAATTCTGGCTATGGGAGAAACAGTACCAAATATTAAATGCTAATGCGGAGCATACACAGCCTTCTGGAGAACTTTTCCCAAGCCCTACAAGATACTGTCACCTAGTTGGTATTGTAATTGTGACTTCTAAAAGCCATTCCACCTTTCTATCAATCCAGCCACTTCAGGATGATGGGAAATATGGTAAGACCAGTGAATTCCATGAGCATGAGCCCACTGCCACACTTCTTTAGATGTAAAGTGAGTGCCTTGGTCAGAGGCAATGCTCCTGATACCGGGAGTGGCTCTGGCAGCTGCAGAAATGCCATTCAAAAGCCAAGTTCTGGAATTGGGGACCTCATGTGCTGGCTTGGTATTCTATATCTCTATGGCCCAACTGGTACCTAAGGTGTAAGACAAGACCACCTCACTTTTCCCTCTGATTCTTTTACATAAAAGGAGTCCTGCCCCATAGCCACCACAGCCGGGAATGTGCCGAGTCTCACCTGAAACCAGCAAGTCTCAGCACCTCATCCAAGTTCCATGATGTAGTACCTTGGTATCTCTGCTGGTTATTCATGGGCTACAGGCTCTTCAGTTAGCAGATGATGAATCCTACCAGCACTGTGTCTTTCTTTTCAAGGCACCATGTTCCCTTTTGGCCCAGAGTTTAGGTTCTGGAAAGGAGACTTCATGACTCTGACTGCTAGAGTCTGGCTGAGCTAGTATACAAGATATAAGACAAAGTCTTCCCCACTCTTCCCTTTCCTTTCCTCAATCAAAGGGAAAGGGTCTCTTTTGGAGCCATGAGCTGTGCAGCCTGAGGTTAGAGAAGGGGTGATGCCAGCACTCCCTTAGCTGATCCAGCTAGTGTCTCAGTAGGTCATGTGTCCCCCCAGTCCATTGTCACTGGTCCCTGTTTAGCACTAGGACTTGCCTAGGAGTTGCATTCCATGTGGCCTAGAATGCCTTTCAAGTTTAGTTAGGGTCTCAGAGAACTTTAGCCTGTAGTGGTGAGGCTTGTGGGAACTCAAGTTTAGACTACCTGAATTGGCAATTCCTCTGGCTAGGGCTGGTTTTCATGTTCTTATTCATAAGTGAGAGTTGAACAATGAAAACATATGGGCACAGGGAAGGGAACATCACACACAGGCCTGTCAGGGGGTGGAGGACTAGGGGAGGGGTAGCATTAGGAGAAATACCTTATGTAGATGATGGTTTGATGAGTGCAGCAAACCACCATGGCACATTGTATACCTATGTAACAAACCAGCACATTCTGCACATGTATCCCAGAACTTAAAGTAGAATTAAAAAAAAAATGCTCCCTCCATGAGCAGATGTTAGCTGAGTTTGTTCTGATTTTATTTTATGTTATAGTAGGGTAGCAGTAAGTTCAGTGCCTCACAAGTGCTGTGATCTCCTTCTCCCAAGAGCAACAATACATTCTCACACCATGTTGCTGCTGCAGCGGGGGTGAGGGTGGGGTGGCATCGATGATTCAAGACTGTTTCTCCTACATTTTCAGTGCCTCTGTAAGTGATATGTAGCTAAAACCAGGTACTGTGAGTGTTTACCTGGTTTTGATTCTTATGAAGGTGCTTTTAACTTTTTAGTTGTAAAATTGGTGTCCTTGCAAAAGGGACAATCTGTGGAGCGTTCTCTTCTGCCATCTTGCTCCACCCACATGGTGGGAATACAGAACCTCTTGATCCATGATTACGGATTCAGGAGGCCCATGTTTGCACAGTCACGATCACTGGAAATAAAAACAGAGTAATCTTAATATTCAGGAAAAATTATAGTCTAGTGGTAGGAACTTCCAGGTGTACAGTCACAACATGTAACAATAAAAATTACCAAATCCGAAGAGAGATTAGTACAAGGATGCAATTAATTCAGTTTTGGGGGAGTGATAATGCATAACACAAGAGGTGACATTTGGCCTTAGTATTGAAGGATGAAGGGGGATTTTCTAAGTGGCAAGAGGCAGAAAGGGAACAGACTTGCTGACATAATGCTATGAGAGAAAGGGATATGGTAGGTAGGCAAATAATTTTTTTCCAATTTCTGAACTCTTGGCTCTATTGGACCTTGAAAGGAGAGCAAGAGCCCTCTTTGGGTTCTTATTTTCTTTTATGTTATTCTCTAAGTTGATGTATGTGCAGTGCCAAATGGAGTTTGCACTCAAAATTTCCTAATCCATTAATCTTCAGGTGTTTTTCACATTTTCTATTTGAGTGACTACAGTACACCCACTGACCTCTCAAAAGGTTGGTGAGCCAAAGAGAAAACAGAAGCAGACTCCGTGAATGGTGAGTATTTATGGAATAGAAGAGCTCACTTAGAGTAATGACTCAGGGAAATTAGGGAGAAAGTATGGACTGAATGCCCATCATTATTAGTTTAGAATAAAACCAAGTACAAGATAGAAATGACTTTTTAAAGTAAAACCTTTTGCCCTAGTGATGCAAACTTCTAACACCAGGGCCTGTGTGTGTGCTGAATCACTCAGATTGTGGCTCAGTGCCTGAAACTCAATTTCTGTTGTTTAGTGCCCTGTTTAGAGTTCTCTCTGAGACTCAGCTTGTTCTGGCAGAACCGCACCTTATTGAATTTTGCCTGATTTGCTCTTCCTTTTCTCTCTCCAGCACCCATTTGTTTCTGCTTCAAGGGAAGAGCTTGCTTAGTTAGTGCAGTTTGATTTCCCCGTGGGTTTTCTCCAGTATGTTTCTTTATTGAAAAAGCCCTCACAGATAGAAATGTGGCTCCTTGAGCAGATACTAACAACAGCTTTTGTTAACTGTTTAATTGTAGCTAACCCCTATATAGCTCTTACTATTTGGAAGATTCTGTTCTAAATGCTTTCCATGAATCAATTCAGTCATCTCTGCAAAAACTAATAAAGCAAGCATTATTATTATCCCCATCTTGCAGATAAAGAAACAGAGGCACAGGGCTCACAGTTAGTAGATGGAAGAGCTCTGTTTCCATCCCACTTGACTGTGCTTCTAACCACCACAGGCCTGTTGTTAAAAAGCCAGATACTTTATACGAATTAGCATCCTTATTGTCCACGATAGAAGGTGGATACTTTTTCACTCTTAATTTGCTTACGAGAGTGCTGAGGTTCATAAAGTTTATTTAACTAACCCAAGGAAACACAACTGGTAGTTAGCTGAGATGTATTCAATTGCTGGTGTCTCTTATGTCCCGCTCCTTGCCCTCAACCACCCCATTGAGCAGAGCAGAGCTGTGGTCCAGAGCTCAATTCTCAGACTTTTCCTTTTTCCCTCAGTGATTTTATCCTGTCTCATGCTTTAAATAGTTTCTATATTCTAATAATTCCCAGATCTGACCTCTTTTCTGAGTTTCACATTCATGTATTCTAAGTGTCAGCAAATGTTTTTAATAAAGACCCAGTAAATATTTTAAGGTTTGGAGGTCATGGGGTATGTCTCCAGTGGCATGAGCAACTTGAGGGTAGGGATTGGGTCTGTTCATCCCGAAGTCCCTGGTGCCAAAGACATATGGCAAATATATTCTCAGAATTTGCTTGTTATATGAATTAATAAATGAACGTGAAACCTTGTCTTTGAAAGGATGGGGCTGAAAATCTTGCTTATTGAAATCTTTTCCTGACCTACTTCCTAATGCACATTAATTGTTCAGTGCAAGGGAAGAAGTTTTTCTCAAAACTCTAATATCTGAAGGAAATGAGTTCTCTTTCCTCATTCCTAAATATAATATTTTGACAATAAAATTGTATAAAAATATCCGTGGTCATAATAACTCTTGGTGTTAATTTTGATGTGCACAGTCAGTTAATACAGTATTTGGAGTCAGAGTTGAACTTGACAAATAACACTGCCCTTTATTAGTTCTATGATAATATGCAAGTCATTTGAGCTCTTTCAGCCTCAATTTCCTTTTCTGTAAAAGGCGCATTATATCATAAATAATTTAAAATATTATAACATTATTGTGAAGATTAAATAACATATTCAATATAATGCAGTGCTTTATACTACTAGTTGCTCAATTAATGGTAGTGGTCTTTTTATAAATAGTTCTCTAGCTATAAGCTAAGCAATTCTATCTATTAAATTATCAATGAATTTTAGAACATAATTTAAAATACACATACTTTTAAAATGTTAGCAATTTACAAAAAATCCTCTTGCATTTTTAATTTAAAAAAATCTATGTTGAATTTGTCCAGTTTTATTCCAACATTTTACTTGGTATTATCCTTACTATTGCAGATACATTGTGTCACTATTTTGAATGTTTTGTTGGTTGACAATGTGTTGATATTTTGTAGAAGGTAATTCTAATGTACAATGCCAAGCATTTTCTACTGCTTGAAATAGCTAGTGTCATGAGGCACTGCAATGAAAAACTATTTAACCATGTCCTAAAGAGAAATAGAAAGTTTTCAGGAAGACACATGGTCAGGATGTTTTGGAGAGGATAAATGTGGACTTTTGTGAGGTCCATAAGTTATTTTATTGTCTAACGATAATGTGTTATTTTCAAATAAGGATTTTAACAAAGAATTTGTTGGTGAATTTAATGGGAGAGACAATTAGACCCAGGTCTCCCATTCCACAATTTTGAGTTCCTTCAAACTCAAAAGATTTTAGATCACTAACTGCCCAAGGGAAAGACAAAATCCATTATAAAAATTGCCAGGCCAAATTTTGAACCATAGTTTAAAGAAACTAAAAAAAGAGCAAAAGGGTGAAAATTAGATACCTTTTTCTCTCTTTCTCAGGTGTTTCTAGGTCTGATCCTGGATTTGTTTCAGGACTGCCTTACGTCATAAATGAGAGCTGAATAAAGAAAAACAGGAAAACACATACTACATTGTGCTGAAATGGCAGATGTTTGTAAAGTTTATTTTATCTAGGGCATTGCAAAAACACAGGCACTCAGCTTTCTGAGAAGAAATGGGCAATGATTGAGCAAGTGAAAGACTGGCTGATGGTGGAGGGGTTGTGGTATTATTTCTGATCATATTTTGCCAAAAAGTAAAATAATACTTGATAAAGTTTGCACCAGACAGGCTAGGTTCGATTATTTGCAGAAACCCTCTCTTTCTCTTCCTTCTCTTCCCTTCAACAAACAGTGTATTTAGCATAACACCATAGTTTAATGGGTATCTAAATGGCTTTCCAAGACAATTCTCCCAAGGAAGACTCACTATCCAGGCTGTTCTGCTGTCTGGCTCTTGTAAACAATACATACCTCCAGGTTGAAGAGGGAAGAGAGGGCATGAAGAATCTTGCACCAGCTATTACATGTTTTTAACTGGAAGTGACAAAATCATTTCTATCCATACTCCTTTTGTTAAAGCAGATCATATGGCCATAATCTACCTTCAAAGACAGTTGAGTTTAATCCTCTTGTGTGCCAGGAAGTAATGTCTACCATGAAGTTCTATGTATTCATTTATCTCCTGATTAATTCTTTTTTTCCTTTTACTTGTCACTTTGAGGCCTTTTAACCTTTCACTTAGACTATTGTTTCAGCCTTATCCATAGATGTCTGTCTCTTTACCACCTCTTCATCCTTGTTAGTCTTGCATGAAATTACAGCATAAGTTTTCCTGCAGGTAGGGAAGAGGCAGAAGGTCAAATGAATATTAGAAGTTAGAATAACTAACCAGTGTTGCCCTAAAACCCCTGTATGATGAACCACATAAGAATTTTTAACTGCATCTAACTAGTGCAGGTTAGACCTAGGTTTAGAAGCAAAAAGGACCTACAGAGAAGTGCTAAGGAACCTGAATGTGAGGAGCATTAATTTCTTCTTCCTGTTCCCATAGAGAAAGTTTCCCTTCTGCAATCAAACATATTTGTGCAATGCATCCCAAGCCTTAAGATTTTCAAGAACTTTGCTCCTAAACTTCTTTCTTTCTTGCATCACCAATGTCTTCGTCTATATAGGACCATTTCTTGCAGCACACACACATATTCTAGCAGCAGATCTCAAAGTGTGGTCCCCGAATCAACAGCATCAGTATCTCCTGGAAACTTGTTGGAAATGCAAATTCTCGTATTCTATCCTAGACCTACTCAATCAGAAATTCTGGAGTGCAGTCACTGGTTTTTCAAATAAACCCATTAGATAATCCTGAAATAAGATATAGTCTGAATATCATTGCTCCAAAATAATCCAATGTAAAGTAAAACTTGACCTTGGCCTCTCATTCTTCTACAACCACTTTCCACTTTTCTATTCCCTTCCATGACAAAGTTCCTAAAAAATATTGTTTATACTTTTTGTCCTACCTCCCACATAGCTTTTTATCTGGACTTCACTCCCTACTACTCCATGGAAACTGTCCTCTTCAAAGTCATGCAGAATCTCAACTTTGCTAAAATCAATGAAAAATTATCTCTGCATTTAACTCAGTTGCTTATTCAAACAATCTCTTCTTCTTTCTTGAGACATTTTACCTCTTTACTTCCATGACACCACATTTATCTCTTTTCTTCCTCTACCTTTCAGTCTTTTTTGTTGGCTTCTCCTTCTCTACCTAATCTCAAAATAACAACTTTGGAAATGTGCCTGTTTCTTTCCGTCTCTCCGCTTTCACCCAAGGCGATCTCATGTCATCTTTCTAAGGGTTCAATATAATCTATATTGGATAATTTCAACATTTAAATCTTTGGTGTAGATTTCTCTAAGATACAGATATGCAAATTCAACATCTTTTCCTCTATATCTTAAGTGTAACATATCCAAAACAGAAATACTAAAGCCATACCCACCAGATACACACAGCTCTATCCCTTCATTTCAGCTTTCTTTGTACTATTACAGGTATATCTTAAGGATATTGCAGACTACTGCAAAAAAGTGAGTCACATGAATCTTTGGTTTCCCAGTGCATATAAAAGTTATGTTTACATTACACTGTAGTCTAAGTGTGCAATAGCATTCATCTGAAAATCAATGTACCTTAATTAAAAAATATTTGGCTGGATGTGGTGGCTCTTGCCTGTAATCTCAGCACTTTGGGAGGCCAAGGCTGGAGGATTGCTGTAGGCTGGAAGTTCAAGACCAACCTAGGAAACATAGTGAGACTCCATCTCTAAATAAACAAACAAACCAACCAACAAACAAACTTTACTGCTTAAAAGTGCTAATAACCATCTGGTCCTTCAGCAAATCATAATCTTTTTGCTGTTGGAGTGTCTTGCCATGATGTAGATGTCTGTTGATTAATCAGGATGGTGGTTGCTGAAGTCTGAGGTGACTGTGGCAATTTTAAAAAGAAAACATCAATGAAGTTTGCCACATTGACTCTTTGTTTCACAAAAGATTTCTCTATGGAGTGCAATGCTGTTTGACGTTTTACCCTTAGTAGAACTTCTTTCAAAATTGGAGTCAGTTCTCTTAAACCCTGCCAATGAAGTTTACGTAATATTCTAAATCCCTTGTTATTATTTCAACGATTTTCACAGTATCTTCACCAGGAGTAGATTCTATCTCAAGAAACCACATTGTTTGCTCATTCATAAGAAGCAACTCCTCATCTGCTCAAGCTTGATTATGAAGCTGTAGCAATTCACCCATGTCTTCAGGCTCCACTTCTAATTCCATTTCTCTTGTTACTTCTAGACATCTGCAGTTACTTCCTCCACTGAAGTTTTGAATCCTGCCAAGTCATCCATCAAGGTTGGCATCAACTTCTTCCAAACTCCTGTTAGTGTAGGTATTTTGATCTTCTCCCATGAATCACAAATATTCTTAATGGCACCAAACATAGTAAATTCTTTCCAAAAAGTTTTCAATTTAGTTTGCCCAGATTCATCAGAAGAATCACTTTCTGTGGCTTCTATAGCCTTATGAAATATATTTCTTAAGTAGTAAGACTTAAAATTCAAAATTATTCTTTTATTCATTTTCTGTAGAATTGATATTGTGTTAGCAGGCATGAAAGCAGCAATTGTCTTTTTCTACATCTCCATCAGAGCTCAGTGGGCAGTAATATTTTGAAACAAATCTTTTTTTTCTTGAGTAGTACATCTCAATAGTGGGCTTCAAATATAATGTAAACTGTATTATACACAGTTATGCTGTTATTCATACTTTGTTCTTTAGCTTTAGCATAATTTTTAAGGTCCTAGGATATTCTGAATGGTCAGTTGGCATTGGCCATAAAGTCACCAGCTGCATTAGTCTCTAACAAGAGTCAGCCTGCCTTAGAAGCTTTGAAACCAGACATTGACTTCTTGCTAGCAAGGAAAATCTTAGATGATATCTTCTTCCAGTAGAAGGCTGTTTCATCTACATTAAAAATCTATTGTGTATTGGCCACCTTTATCAACGATCTTAGCTAGAGCTTCTGTATAACCTGCTGCAGCTTCTCCATCAGCACTTGCTGCTTCACTTTTGTGTTATAAGATAACCTCTTTACTTAAGCTTTGTAAACCAACTTGTGCCAGCCTCACAATTTTTGTCTACAGTTTCCTCACCTCTGTCAGCTTTCACAGAACTCAAGATAGAGTCTTGCTCTGATTAGGCTTTGACTTAAGAGAATATTGTGGCTAGTTTGATCTTCTATCCAGACCACTAGAACTTTTGGGTTCACAGGAGTAGCATTTGTAATTTTCTTCGAGAACTTTTCCTTTCCATTCACAGCTTAGTTAACTGTCTGGGGCAAGAAGCCTAGCTTTCAACCTGTCTCAGCTTTTGAAATGCCTTCCTTACTAAGCTTAATCATTTCTAGCTTTTGATTTAAAGTGAGAGATGTGTGATTCTTCCTTTCACTTGAACACTAAGCAGATATTGTAGGGTTAATAACTGGTCTGATTTCAATCTTGTTCTGTCTCAGGAAATAGACAGACCCAAGGAGAGGAAGAGAGATAGGGGAAAGGCTGGATGGTGCAGCAGTCGGAAAGCATGCATTTATTAAATTTGCCATCTTATATGGGCATGGTTTGTGGTGCCCTCAAACAACTACAATCATAACATCAAAGATCACAGATTACAGATAATCATAGCAGAAATAATAATAATGAAAAAGTGTGAAATACTGTGAGAATTAACAAACTGTGACACAGAGACATGAAGTGAACACATGGTATTGAAAAAATGGCACCAATAGACTTGGTAGATGCAGAGTTGTCACAAACCTTCAATTTGTTAAAAAACAAAAGCAGTATCTATAAAGCTCAATAAAAAGAAATGCAATAAAATGAGATATGCCTGTATTTAGTATCACCATCAGCCTCTATGTCCAAAGAAGAATCTGAGCATCACTTTAGAGTTTCCTCTTTTTCTTTCCCTTTCCCATCCACCTGATTCACTGATAAATATTACTGACCATATCATTAAAATAGATCTCAAGTCTGTCCATTCATTTCTACCTCCATTCTACCTCCACTACCATCACCCTTGTCTGGACCATGGTTATTTTCCATGAGCACAATAGTCTCCTACCTGGCTTTCCAGATTTCATTCTTGTTCTATGCAAATTAATTCCTTACATAGTACCAAGAAATCTTACGTTTAAAAAAAATCACATGAATTCTTTGCTTAGAAATCCATTTTTCCCCAGAGGTAAAAGGTATGGCCCTCTGTACCTCCTGTCTCCTTCTGCAGGGTCATCAGAAATCTTTCTCTTCTTCACTGTGTATTCTGGTCATATGCATCCTCAGACAATGTCTAAAACACTCCTGGTTCTCTCCCACCTCCAGACCATAGCAGCTGCTGTTCTCTTGTCTGGCATGCTTTTGCCTCAGCTCTTCCCAAGGCTGACTCCTTCTCATGTTTGAGATCTCAACTAAAACAACCCTCTCAGAGGGGCCTAGATAATCACAATATCTAAAGTAAGGGGATTCCAGTACTGTTATTCTTGATTACTGAATCATATTAATTTCCTTGGCTGCACATAGTACAATCTTGTAGTTAATTGGTGTGACTGTTTGTTTCCATAGTGTCTGCCTCCCTACTTGAATAGACTTTCTGTAAGACCTGGGATATAATTTTCATTATATCCTCAAGACTTGGACAAATCCTGAGAATCAATATATTTCAAATGAATGAATGAGTGACTGGAGTGAGGCACAAATGCAAGACCGGTCTGGAAATGCACTGTTTTCAGGATAAAGTTATAAAGCCCCTCTCAGGGAAACTCTGTTTACTTTCCAGACTCCCTTTGAGTCTATACTCACATTCCATCTTCTCTATCAAGGTGCCCTTAATCTCTCTGTTCCTGAGTTCCAGTCACCTTCACACATCATATGCTTATACTTAAGTATTTTTATTCATTCTGTGTATATGTCTTTTGCAGCCAACCCCCTTTTATTAAGCAACTGACCTATATCCACCGGTGTACTTGAAGCTTCTAATATGTATTTTAGTGATCTCAAGGGCAGTGAGACATCTCTAAAACCCCAAAGCATTGATCTGGGAGCTTTGTACATAGGATGAGTTCAATGAATGATTGATGATTAATTGAATCTATCCTTGATGCATGGCTGTTATCCAGTGATGTAACCTTTAGGGTGTTTTAAAAATCAAAAATATTACTGCAAAGCTTTTTTTGAAACTCAAACAAAGTGATCCAAAACCTTAAAAGAATTGTGAGAATCTCAGATGAATCGTTTTTATTTTTATAAATCAAATATTCTTTTACTTTCTGGATCTCCAATCTACCTCTACCACTTACTAGTTGTTGAGCTTAGACAAGTTTTATAACATCATTTTCCTTCAGTTTCATAATCTGTAAAGTGTATTTGTACAGAGGACATACTAATATCTACTTCATAAAATTTTATGGATTAATATATGTTCACTGCTTAGGGCAGTTTCTGGCATTGGGTATTAGCATAAGTATTATTTTTATTTTGAGCATCTGCTATATGCCAGCCAGTAGTGAGAGACAAGGCAATCTTTGGCTAACAGTTGCTCATAGTGTGTTAAAGCTGATGGTAAATGCACACTTGATTTTGTATTATGGACCATTTCTAGGTTGTGAAAACATTTACTCCTGTCTACTGCATGATGCTTAGAGACAACTCTTTTGTCTTTATGAGTCTACAGTAGATCACATTAATGGCCTAAATTCTTAGCCTCTCTGTATCCACATCCTTTCTCATGTTACTGTGTGATGTCCTACCACTCTGATACTGGACAAGACAATGTAACTTGATTTGACCATTGGAGGCTGAAAAGCACTGGTGTGAGTAGCCTGACCCTCTCTCATGCCTCTGTCATTATAAGATAGCATTCTTGGGTATGGTAGGTAGAACAGCCCTCAAAGGTATCCATACTTTAATCTCTGGAACCTGTGGATATGTTATGATACATAGCAAAAGGTATTGTTTAAAAAATCTGTAATAAAGATTATGGGCCTTAAGATAAGATTATCCTGAGTTATGTTAATGAAGCCAATATGATCACTATGTAATAGCGGAGAGTTTTCTTAGGCTGGAGTCAGAAGATGGGCAGAAGAAGAGTCAGAAGAGAGAGATACAGCTGAAGGGAAAATGAAGAGATTCCAGGTATGAGAAGGATTCAATGCACTCCTTCCATCTTTGTCACGGATAACCATAAGAAAAGAGATTATGACAACTACCTGAATGAGCTTGGAAGAAGATTCTTCCCAGAACCTTACAGTAAGTGCCTAGGTGGCTAACAGCTTGATTTCAGTATTGTAGAACCTGGAGCAGAAAATCCAGCTAAGACAACCCAAACTTCTCATCTACAGAATTGTGAGATAACCAATTTGAGTTAAGTTTCTAGGTTTGTGGCAATGTGGTAGGTAGCAATAACATGCTAACATACTGTTCTAGGGTAGAACACAGCTGAGCTTCCCTAGTCTTCCTGGCCAACTGTAGCCCAAATGGGTTGACAGCTAGGCAACTCCAAGATATGTGAATCCAGCCAAGATCAGCAGGGCCACCTAGACAACAATTCCAGATGCATGAGCAATATACATTTGTTGTATGTCTCTGATGTTTTGGTTTTGTTTGTTATGTAACACTGATTTTGTTTGTTACGTGGCAGTGAATATCTGATACAGTGACCGAGGACAGGTGGGGGCAAGTTATGTTTTTAGCATAAAATGCTTTCTGAGAATAGCAAACTAATACAGGAACAGAAAACTAAAGAGCACATGTTCTCACTCATAAGTGGGAGTTGAATAATGAGAACACAGGGACACAGGGAGAGGAACACCACACACTGGGGCCTGTTGGAGGTTAGGGGAAAAGGCGAGAGAGAGAGCATTAGGGCTAATATCTAATGCATGCAGGGCTTAAAACCTTGATGATGGGTTGATAGGTGCAGCAAACCACCATGGCACATGTATA
>CAUYLG010052504.1:0-75182 GCA_963573385.1 Cacajao melanocephalus | reverse complement strand
AAAATACAGCACATATACACCTGGAATACTATACAGCCATAAAAAAGGATGAGTTCATGTCTTTTGCAGGGACATGGATAAAGCTGGAAACCATCATTCTCAGCAAACTAACACAGGAACAGAAAACCAAACACTGCATGTTCTCACTCATAAGTGGGTGTTGAAAAATGAGAACACATGGACACAGGGAGGGGAATATTACATACCGGGGCCTGTTGGGGACTGGGGGGCATTGGAGAGGGATACTAGGGGTGGGGGTTAGGGAAGGGATAGCAGAGGGTGGGGATATTGGGAAGGGATAACATTAGGAGAAATACCTCATGTAGATGACGGGGTGATGGATGCAGCAAACCACCATGGCACATGTATACCTATATAAGAAACCTGCACTTTCTGCACAAGTACCCCAGAACTTAAAGTATAAAATAAAATAAAATAAAATAAAATAAAATAAACACTCATTGGTTGAAAGGCCCTGGTTAAAAAAAAATGGCACATGAGAGGAAACCACTCTGCCTTCTTGGGCTCATCAAAATGACTTAACCCAGTGCAAAGTCTGCCATGACCTGGCCCTTCTATTATGAGAAAGACAGCCTTCCTTCTACTGAGCACTGACTCCTCCTAGGTAAGTGCACGTAATACCAATAATTTCAGCAGACCCTAAGGAGAACTCTGTATGGCAGATGCACCTGAATGTGTGTTCTGAGCTAGGGAATCCAGGAGTGGTGAACTCGGAGATTTGATCCATGTCTATCAGGAACATCTGAGTGCCCAGACCATACCATGGAACACGGGGATCCGGGACCTGAGATTTGGGGTAAATGAGGATTGCCAGGTGGAGGTTTTTGGGGGAAGGTGTTAAGTGGAAATGCTACATAAACTGTGTGCTTTTTGCAAGCAGCTGCAGTTTTCCTGTGCATCCCGGCACCACTTTACTGTAGGTAAGGCAGACATCTTGCCCAGCCCATGGCCACTGGACCCTCTGACCTGTATGTCAGCCTCCAATAAAGTCCCATGGGCTGGGTGCAGTGGCTCACACCTATAATTCCTGCACTTTGGGAGGCCAAGGAAGGCAGATCACTTGAGATCAGGAGTTCGAGACCAGCCCGGTCAATGTGATAAAACTCCATCTCTATAAAAATACAAAAATTAGCCGGGTATGGTGGCACACACTTGTAATCCCAGCTACTTGGGAGGCTGTGGCAGGAGAATTGCTTGAACCTGGGAGGCAGAGGGTGCAGTGAGCTGAGAGGGTGCCACAGCACTCCAGCCTGGATGACAGAGTGAGACTCTGTCTCAAAAAAAAAAACCCTCCAAAATCTCGTTCCATTTGCTGGTGCTGGGTTTTTACCATTGTTCCACTGTGGCCATACCCCTCTTCCCACAGCCTACTTGGAGTCTGGCCTCTGGTTCAAGTGGGCAACACCCATAATAGATGTCTGGAAAAATGTCACAGGTAACCTTTGCTCTCGGTCATCTCCCCTGTTAGCAAGAGCAGGGGCCCACTCTGCCAAAATGGAGAAGCAACCCAGTCTTGTCACACAGGCTGCCCCACACCCCTGATCAGGGATTGCATGACCCACACTGTTCCTGGCCCTTCCGGATGCCCTTCTCACCTCCTCTCCACCACCCTCCCCCTCTGCATCCTTCAGGACACTTGCTGAGTCTGTGTGTTTCTCATCAAGCCTTCCTGGACCCACCTCTGTCTCCATGACAGAGCTCCTCCGGCTGCTTAGTGCCTGCAGCTCTCAGCTCCACCCCGTTAGCGATCATTCCAAAGATTCCCCTGACAGGCATGGATGGGGCCTGGTGATCTTTCTGTCCAGTTTTCATAGGCCTTGACTCTGGGTAAATGGATTCTGAATTTAAGCAAACAAATATCCACATTCTTCTCTCTTTTTTTTTTTTGTTTTTGAGACACAGTCTCACTTTGTCGCCCAGGCTGGAGTGCAGTAGTGGTGTGATCTCAGCTCACTGCAACCTCCGCCTCTTGGGTTCAAGTAATTCTCCTGCCTCAGCCTCCCAAGTAGCTGAGACTACAGGCACACGTTGTCACACCTGGCTAATTTTTTGCACTTTTTTTTTTTTTAGTAGAGACGTGGTTTCACCGTGTTGACCAGGCTGGTTGCGAACTTCTGAGCTCAGGCAATCTGCCCACCTGGGCCTCCCAAAGTGCTGGGATTATAGGCGTGAGCCACGTGCCCAGCCTACTTTTTGTATTTTCAGTGGAGATTCACTATGTTGGCCAGGCTGGTCTGCAACTCCTGACATCAAGTGATCCTCCTGCCTTGCCTCTCAAAGTGCTGGGATTACAGGCTAAGCCACCATGCCCAGCCCACCTGTCTCATTCTTACCAAGTGAGACAGGAGAGGAGACAGGAGGCCCATGGAGACAAGTTGCCGCCTCCATATCTGGCCCAGGCCCTGAGATTGTGCTCAGCCACAATCTCAGGCTGAGTGCAATCAACATTTCTAGGTTGCCAGCTTCCGATGGATTCTGCAGCAAAGGAAAAGATGTTTCTTCCGGAAATGTAAAAGGTGAAAAAAAGTGCTCGAGTTTCTGTTGGTGGAAAAGAAAGGGGAGTTTGCTTAAATATTATTTTGCCTTTTCGGCCTGTAAAGGGTCATTGCTCTGTAGAATGGGGTTTTTAATATTTGATAAAATGTTTCGAACACCGCATGAAATTGACTCTGAATTGTTGGGGTCGGTTCAAAGGCTTGTATAAATATTTCTAATGGAGAGCCGTATTAAAGAGTCCGGTTTCCCCATTTTGTGCTTTAACTTTATTTACACTTATATCTTGAGAAGAATTCTTCTTTTCAACTTCACATTCCTCACGACTCTAATGCCGGCTTTTTTTTTATGGACGAGAAATCTGGCCAATTTGTATTCCTCCAGTATCTGCAACAATAAAACCACTCTCATTACTGAATAAAATTTAAAAACCATCTCCCAACTGTGCAGTTAGTTTGAATGAAACATATTATGTTTGCCCTACTACACTGTGATAAGTGACAGGGGGGTTTGGGGGTCCCAGGGGATTTTGACACCCCGAATGCTAAGTAGAGCTGCAATGATGTGAGGATTTACTATTATGAAAAATGTGGAGGTTGGCTGAACTGAGGCTGGCACACACCCTTAACGTGAGCAGGCTTGTGTTAGCTCAGATTAGTCATATCACGCCTTCAATGCAGAAGGTCAGTGAGGTCCAGATTTGTGGAGAAAAAGCACATTTCTTCATTTATGAAAATCTCTTTAAATAAAACGTTTCTGATCTGTGCACATGAGCACAGATCAGAAAGCACCCATTCTGTGTGTGTGTGTGTGTGTGTGTGAAGCCCACTCATCTTACCAACAGGAATATCCTCATTGTGGCTCACACTGCTGAGCGTGTGTATTGCACATGTGAGTATATCTGTAATTTGTATGTCTCTGTCTCCCTGGTCATATGTAAGTACAGCTCTGTGGATAAACGGCTGCTGCTTCTTGCTTTTCCTGCCACTCTCTTTAGAACTGGAAGGCGGTCACCTCCCCCCCACCACTGAAAAGTGATCAGTGTCCCCCAACTGGAAGGTTGCCTTCTGGTGACCTTGTGGCCTATCTTGCTGGCTCTGCATTTTTCCTGATTCCTGCTTGCGGAGGGAACGCGTTTAAGCTAGGGCTGACTTAGAGTTCTAACATGTTTTCTATCACCGGAGCCATTACTGTTCTTAATTAAGCCCCAAGACATTGCCAGGGTGGGGACAATTAATAATCATCTCTTTCTGATTGCCCAAAGTGTATTTGGCTCCAAATAAAATACAGATGAAGGTATACTTCTTCCCCTAAGAGCATGGAATTATAGCAATACTGTTGTGCCGAGCAGGGCTCAGAGTGGGAAGATATTTGAAGATTTGCTGCTGGTTTTTCTCCAGCCAGTTACAGGGAGTGGCTGACGGGTAATTTAGGTGCCAGTTAGTCCTTCTCTGGTACTTTTGAGGCTTAGGCACTTGGTTGGTGACTTAGACCAGGGACCGCCTGCTAAAGATGCAAAAACATTCTTCACGGTGTAAGAGGTGGGGTCAAGAAAGACGTTAATTTTTTTACTCCCTTATTGCTTTCCCCAGATAGACTTATTTGCGCATAAGGGACAGATATTTTTCAACTTCGTTCACGAAATGGGTGGTCTTTGAAAAATCAGACTCAGTAGATAACTGAAGTCTTATATTGGGTCACTTGATTTTTAACAAGTCATTAACCCTAAATTTGGGAAGAATTCTTGAAAGAGAACATTGATAAAGAGCTGGCATTTCTCTTTGCTTCTTACGGGATCTCCTTTTTAATCCTTCATTTCCAAATGGGTCAGAAAAAAATGGAGCTGTCTCTAAACGGTGTGTGTGTTAATTCATTATCTACTAGCTGCTGTTTCTCAGGTATCTGTCAAACTCTGTACTCTATGTGGTACATATTTTAGTAACTTACATATACACTGACGTTGGCAGTCACCCGAGGATCCAGCCAAAGCCAGCAAATCCTTTATCAGTGTCACATGTTCATCCTCTAGTGGATTCTTTGGTTTCACATCTATATCCCTTTTTGGTAGCAATTTGTTTTACCATCATCCATCAACTGCCTTTGTACCTTGGAATATCAAGCGAATTTCTTTTGTGACCAATGCCTGGAAGATTTTCTTCTAAAATATGGTTGTGTAGGATTTGATAAGTGCTTTGTAAATATTCAAAATTATAGGATTGAGTTATAAACAAATGACTGCTTCTAACTCCCTGGTGAATGTGCATATGCAAATCAGCTACGATTCCCGCCCCACCCCCATTCCAAGGCTGTGCTTTTATTTCTATCTCTGTTACCTTACAGTCAACATAGATTCTTCTTCCCTTTAAATTATTCATCATCAGTTTAAAGGGCTGGTTGTCACTAACATTTATACAAAGCAGTCTCTAACCTAAGTCAAATATAGCTGGATGAGCAAACAGTGGTGGGAACACAGAGGAAGAAGTTGGACGGGGGATAAAAAAGAATTAGCATTTACTGGCTGTCAACTCTGTGCCAAGTGCTTGATGTAGGTTATTTCATTTCTTTTTTACAATGGTATCAGATGCAAGCGGTGAAACTCAGAAGTTAAGTCTTTTACCCAGGGCCACGCAGTGGCAGAGATGAGATTCAAACCAGTAAAATATGAATTTGGAATATGATCAAGAGGATTTAGCAGGTGAAGGCAGATGGGAGGGACAAGGATGGGCTGAAGATGATAAATTTCAGCCAGTAATGAGCCATTAGTTAAAACACGTGTAAGGACATACTCCCACCTGTCACACACAGACATGTAAGATTAATCTCAGGGCCCAGGAACAAAAAAAGCAGTGTTGTGGCTCACAGCACAAAAGGATGCTGGCATAGTCCCATGGGAATCTCACGATGCGGGCCGACAGCTGCCAGTTGCAGGCCAGTCCTCAGGCACAATGACACACTTGTCCTCTGGGCCTCTAGTGCCCCTCTCTGTCTGAGATCTCCTCTTATAACACGCCGTGATCTGGGGGAATGGGGGACTCTCCTCTTCTAACTGCTGCTCCACCATCATGGCCTTCTTCCTTTGAGACCTGGGGCATTAGGGTCCACCAGGAAGCCTTAATTAGTTTGCTTTCTAGACAGTTCTGATTTATATCCTAAGCTGCTGAGAGTGGGACTCATAAGGTACCCAGGCAGAGCCTAAATGGCACACAGGCCTGAAGAGAGAGATAGAAGGAATTCATTGAATGTTTCATTAAAGGGCGTAGGCTTTCAGCACATCCTCCAAGACCCCAGAACAAAGGCCTTCGGCAAAATATATGCTCAATAAACATATGATGAAAGAGGGAATGAATGAAGGACAGCTGAAGTTCCATGAGTCTGCACAACTCAAACTGCATTGAATCAGGAGTGTTTCTCCAAGTTCTAAACATTATGGAATTTTCTTCCCTGGAGTTGACTCTGGAAGTTACCATGTGCAGCAAGTGCTCCTTACTGACTCCTGGAATTTTGTGTCTCCTATTCTCATTCACCAGGGGTAGCTGCAGCTGGTTTCGTGCAGCTCAGAAGGCTGGCCCTGGTTCTCATTACCTGGTCATGGGGGAATATTTGCTTAAGAGTGTCTAAGTTTTCGATGGGCTTTGTAGCTATTTTGAGGTGACAGATTCTCCCTTCCCTTTAAAGAAATAAACCCACCAAGGTTGGTTTGGTTTGGGATGTGTGGAAAACACATATTTAGAGAAGAACTCCTTTGAAAACAGATGAGAAACAGTGACTGAAAGTGGTCAAGAAGGCTCCTCCACGGTCCGTGGCTTTCCCTGAGAATTTGTTCAGCTGCTGAAGGCAGAGGACCCCGGTGGGGCTGCGTGCTGACGTAGGTGCATTCTGTTCAGAAACGCAAATCTGCATGTATCTCCTAACTGGATGCTGCTGTGAAAATACACTGCGCTGGTGGGGGCAACACATGCTTCCCTCCTCCTTTCTCAGTCCTGCTTTCGCATGTGTGAGCAGCAGAGTCCTGTTTCAGCTTGGGGAGCGCACATTCTCCCCAAGTAAGTGACGTCTGTGTGAACAAAGTGCAAGATCAGTGCAATTAGAACCAGCTTTTCTTGGACATCTAACACTAGATTTTCAAATCAACACTAAACCCAAAAGCAGAATAGTAAAAATGAAGCCCCTACCCCCCCATGAAATGAAACAGCAAAATCCCCATGGTTGATTCAGTCAACACAGACTTTGCTGAAATGGTGGGAGCCCAGCTCTGAGGAATTCCGCTGCTACTGTGAGTGAGGCACCCAAAATGACCAGTGAGGTCTGTGGAGCTGGGAGGGTGGCCAGTGACTTTGACGACACAGTGACCTTGGGCAGAAGCTTAATGTCATTTTGTTTCCCTTTGCCCACTTCACACATCTGTTAAAGATGCATAATAAACCATCCTCATCTCATGTGGGGGCTGAGGATTAATTAATAAGTGATTCTAAATTACTTGGCACTCCTCGGAGGAAACGCATTCCATAAATGCAAAGAATTGTTATTATCGAGCAATTCAGCTGGCTCGGAAGCAATAATGACTTCGGGGAAGCTGTTGAACATATGCTGAGGTCTTTCCAGGCTGGAAATCAAAGGTTAAGGTGCTAGAGCGCACTTGATTACCCCACTCCGCCCGGCTATAAAACAAGGCATTCGCCTCCATGCAACAATGGCTACCCCATTGATGACGTTCCATCCCCTCAGTGATGAAAATACACCTCTTCCTTGATTCAGACTGGAAATTCACGATGGGACTGAGTGGTATTTCGCAGAGATGATTCCCAGAGCAACTGGCCCACAAGATGCCCCAAACCAAAAGGGCTTTGTGATTACCTACGCTGTGGGGACCCTACATGTTACGCCTTCCTCTTGGAGACTGATAATCGATTTCAGAGTATTAAAGTCCTGCAAGGGACTTGAAAAACATGTTGAACTTGATTTACCTTACTCTTTCCCAAAATGTTTGCAAAACTTGCAGTGATTCCACTCTGTGAATGCCGCCCCATTGGAATGTGGCTTTGTGGCTTCTCTCTTCAGGGAGCGGAGTCTGTTTCTCTGTCCTCTGAAGTGGAGTGGGCCTTGTGACTCACTTTGTGCCGTAGAAGATGGCAAACATGACCTGATAGCAATTCTGAGCCTGGGCCTCAAAAGATTGGCAGCCTCTGTTCACACCCTTGGAATTCTGCCAGCTTCTATGGGAACGAGCCTGGGTAATCTTCTGGAAGATGAGAGAAATGTGGCCCGGTATCCCCACTGCCCCAGCCAGCAGCCGTGCACCCTGAGAAATGGAGCTGCCTGACTTATTGGAAGCCGACCACAGGAACACAAGAGGGACCAGCTAAGCACAGCCCGAATTGCTGACCCTGAGAACTGTGAGCCAAGTAAACAGTTGTTGCTTTAGGCACTAATTTTTGAGTGGTTTCTTATGCAGCCATAGATGAATGATACAATAGTGGCAACCATTTAAAAAATTTCCTTTAACAGTCCCAGATCTATAAATTGGGATAATAAGTTGGTGATGCATATACTATTTATTAATACCATTGGCTGTGGTCAGCTCCATACCATTACTACCTCTTTGTCCATTCTCTTCTGCATTGCAAGGAAGAAGCAGGGACTCCTTACGTGCCCCACAATTCCTTTCCATGCATGGTGTTGGGTTATATTCAGTCAATCAGAGGCACTGGAAGGAGGTCTGGAAAGTGGAAGAAAAGATGAAGCTATCATCCTTCAGGGTTGCTGTGAGCAGAAGTGTGGGGTTGGCATAAGGTTTGCAGCAGCTTCTGAGTGAGTCTTCAGGAATCACCCACCGAACAATACCTGAAAGTGATCGCAAAGGCTCCTCTGTAGCCAGTAGCTTTCCCTGAGAATTTGTTCAGCTGCTAAGGGAAGTGGAGCTGACTGTCGGTGTAAGTGCATTCTGTTTAGAAAGCAAATCTGCATTTATCTCCTAATTGGATGTTGCTGTGAAGATACACCGCCCTGGTGGGGACAATACCAGGGACTGCCTGCTGCTTCTCCACGGCCCTGGCACTTCATAGGTTCAGGAACTCAAGGAGTTGCTTCACTGGCCTCTGCTTCCCCAGTCCTTCCAAGGGGTGTGAGAGACTCTGGTGGGATAGACTTCCAATTAAATCAGAAATTAGAATGCCATGACGGTTATAATACAGGACCTTCCGGGGTCTAGTGGGCCTGTGTGATTGATAGCCCCGCAGAACCAACTGGGGGCTCAGCCTTGCTACTTTTTAGTTCAGTGACCTATGGAAATTCCTAGATCTTTTGCGTCATTTTTACACATGATTTTCCTAATGTGCAAAATGGGGATGGCTGTTCTTTCCCCGCAGTGGTTGTCATGAGGAATAGATGAGGTCCACCATGCCTGCAGCTTTTCTAACACATCCTCACTCTCTAAATGGCAGGCAGTTGTGTATTAGCTCAGGCACGTCTGAATTGTCAGTGAATGGGGTCTAAGTGATTGAGCTGTGCTCTCTCAGGTGGCCCCACTTTGCTCTCTTTCCTGTCAGATATGACACATTAGCACATCTCAGGAAATTATTAGCAACCTTCTGAAAGACTCTCATTTCTGATCTCTGTATCTCATGTATGGCTTGCTCCTGTTGCAAAGATTGTTTTCTAATAAGCAAAAACATTTTACTCAGGTGAACTTGAACACAATCACCGTGGTATTTCCCAGGGAGTTGCCTTTGAAATCAACAAGCAAATCAAAATGTTTCATTCCCCTGGAAAGATCCCAGTAGGATTGCATCAGAACTCAAAGGCAAGGAGGGCAGGGTGGGACAGGAATGAGCAAAACAATCACCTGTTTCCCTTGTACAGTCTTCACTGTTGCTGCGTTGGGAAATTCCCATGAGGAATTAAGACAGCATTAAAAATGAAAAATCAGAAAACTTTATGTAATGTCTTGATATTCCTCTGAGTTTGCTATTCACTTACTTGGGAGAGGTGTGGGGTTCTGGGCTTCTTGAACTTTCTTTTTTTATAGGAAACGTTGACTGCAACCAAGAGAAAACCAATCTTTTCAGAGATGTTGATGTGGTCCAAAACCCCAGACCAAAAGCATGACATTTAATTGGTCTTAACAATGCATTTTAATTTTTCCTATACATAATATAGTGATATTTATTTTAATATGGAAACAATATTTCCCCTTCATCTTCATACATTACTGATGTTCCAGGAAGAGGTGCGTATCAGGTTCATTCCTTGTGTGGTCATACTGTAAAGAGAATAGACTCAGTAAAGCAGGAAAGGCCCGAAACAAACCTCTCAAACACCACACTGGGAAGGAAGTGGTAATTTATTCAGCTGGGGGCTGCAGTGGGTCTGGATGCCCCAGATAGCTGAGCCCCCGAACAAAGAAAATCCCTGCTCTTATAAAGGCTTACAACTCTAGAAATTATAAGTGATAGGGTCTTGGGCTTACAACTCTAGAAATTACATGTGAAAGTGTCTTGGCCCATGGAATAGATATGGGGTATGTAGCTTAGGTGGGGGTTTGATCCTATTTAAGTAAAAACAATGCCTTCAGGAAAGATTCCTCCCTACCATGCCTGCGATCTATAGGAGGGTGATTAAGGTGGTACCCGGTCTGGCAGCCTTTACTTCTCCTATTGAAATGCAATGTGGAAGTCAAGGGGGAGGTAGTCGTAGATGCTTAGGTCTCCTTCCTCATCAGGACTCAGATAGACCTGGGTTTGAAATCTGGCTTCATTATTTTATAGCGTATGACCCGGGGAAAATAAATTAATTTCTCTGAGCTTTCCTATTCCGAAAAAAAAAAATCCAATGAGATAGCAATATGTCTCTGGCAAGGGTGTTGTGATGATGAGAATTACTTCAGATAATGTATGTAAAGTGCCTAAGAAAGTAACTGATAACAGGCACATACGAATTAGCGGCTATTACTTCTATGCTTACTTATTCTTAGAAGGAGGAAAGTGAAGAAATATTTTTAATCTTCTTGATGATTCTAGTCTTAATCATGGCTGGAATCTTAAAATTGGACATTGTGAAAATTTTACAATTCCAGGGTCCTTGTTGTGGGATTGGGCAAGGACCCTGGACTTGCCAGAGAGAAGAAAATATCTATATTTGCAAAGAATGGACTCTATTTGAGCAGTGGCTTTGATTTCCTTCAGTTAATGCTTTCCAGTGATCTGATTCTGAAAGACCGGCTTGCTAATATTTTTATGTGGATCTAAATGTTTACTCAAGTAGTCACGTGCTTAGAACTGTGGAGAATTTATGGTGCATTGCTATAGCTACCTGTATTCATTTATTTCATCTTATCCACTTGATTTCTTTGTCTGAGCAGATAGATTTTAGATATCCAAAATGCTTTTTCAAGTAAATACCATAGAATAAAATTAAAAGATAATAACCAAGGTTTTTCTTGCTGACCCTTCTTTTTTGCCCCCAAACTATTCATTGCTTCTATGGGAAGAGTGAGAAGAAGGGAGCATTAAGATGTTACCAAATGGGCTGCATGCATGGTTCATGCCTGTAATCCCAACATTTTGGGAGGCTGAGGCTGGCCGACTGCTTGAGCTCATGAGTTCGAGACCAACCTGGGCAACATGGTGAAACCTTGTCTCTACAAAAAACAAAACAAAGCAAAAAAAAAAAAAAAACCATCTCTACAGCAACAACAACAAATTAGCCAGGCATGGTGGTGCTTGCCTGTAGTCCCAGCTACTTGGGAGGCTGAGGTGAGAGGATGATTTGAGCCAAGGAGGCAGAGGTTGCAGTGATCCAACGCCATGCCATAGCACTCCGGCCAGGGTGATAGAGCCAGACTTTGTCACAAAAAAGTAAAAAAAAAAAAGATGTCCCAAATGATTTGCAAACAGGTTTCTGAATGGAGTTTTAGAGATAGTGGTAGACACGATTGTCTTGATAGCCCAGGCTTTTTTGGAAAAGGTATTTTGAGGCCAGAGTTTGTCATGAGCCTTAGTGCTGGGATGTAGTGGTTTTAAGACCATGCCCACACGTTCTTTGAGAACTCCCCTTCCTTTGAGTGTGGACTGGACTTTCGACTTTCTTCTAACAAATAGAACACGGCAGAAGTGATAGGACATCACATCAAGAGTAGAGTATAAAAAAACTGTGGCTTTCATCTTCGGAGCGCTCTCTCTCTCTCTGGGGGAAGCCAAGTGCTGTGTCAGGAGGCAGCCCTGTGGAGAGGGAGATGTGAGTGAGTTTGGAAGCAGATCTTTTGAGACTGGCTAATAGGCTTGAAAGCAGATGCTCACCCAATGTAGCCCTGAGAGGATGGTGGCAGGGCCAACAACAGATCGACTGGAATCTCATGAGAGACACTGAGCCCCAGAGGCCTCCTGCCAAGTCATGCAAAATTCCTCACCCAGAGAAACCATGAGATCATAAGTGTTCGTTTTTCTGAGCTGCTACGTTTTGGGGTAAATGTATTTTATGCCAATAGATAACTAATACAAGTGCCCAGTACACCATGATGTAAAGTCAGTTTTCTTGTCCAAAGTGGTGAGAAAGACCTGATGACTTGGTGATAGATGACAGGCAGAGATAATGGCATTTGGGTTAACGCAATGATGGTTTTTCACCTTGGGACATGGAGAAATGTCCCTGCAGCTGATGAGAGGATAGTTTTACCCTGGGAAGTCTGTAGGATTCTGCAAAGAGAAAAGGACTTAAGTCTTGCTTCTTAAGGAGGCAGAAAGTTTCCTAAAGAAAACAGTAGCTACTTCATTGAAGTGACAGTAGGTAAAATAACAGCCAGTGTGTCTAAGTCATGGGCTGGCAAACTTTTACTGTAAAGAGCCAGATGATAAGTATTCTAGTCTCAGTTGCAACTCTAGTTGTAGAGTGCAGGCAGCCGTGGACAAAACGTAAATGAATGGGCATGCGTGTGTTCCATTAAAGCTTTATTACAAATGCAGGGAGTGGGCCAGATTTGGCTCCTGGCCAATAGTCTGCCAACCTCTGGTCCAGGATAGGAAGACTTAAGTCAAACCCCTGAATCTCTAACAGACCCAAGAGAAGCGAGAAGAAGCTGAGACACACTGCTGCAGTGAGAGAGGAAAGGAGGCAGAAGACCCCGGTGGACTGGAGTGCGGACCAGGATGTGAGCATTTCAGCTACATCTGCAGTGGCAGGAGGACTGATCACCAAAGACTAACGGGAATTGTAGATCTCAACAGAAATCAGCACAAATAAATGTGGGAGGCCAGGGATTTCATCTCAGATTGTAATCTCTCCCTTGGGAACAATTTTGTACTTTGGTGATTCTGCATCCAAGTTAAATGCTCTTATCTTTGCATTTAAAAGTGGCATTTTACAATACAAAGATGACCCGTGAAATTCATGTAAATAACAAAAGACAGAGAGTCCTGAATTGACCAAACTCAAATGTCAAAGTCACTAAGTTTCTTTGAGTTTTCAGAAATTTTTTTCTCTATCATTACATGGTAAATGGAGTCTAACGAACTGTCAGTCATGGAGAAATAAAAAACGTGAATTTTTGCACACCTGAGCATCGTGATTATATGATATTTATGTTTTCTATGTGAATGTAAGTTATTAAGAGGTAAAATCAGAAAGATCCAGACTTATGAGTTGGAGAAGAGCCAAGTTTAGAGCGCCTGAGATGGAGTCTCACTCTATTGCTCAGGCTGGAGTTCAGTGGCGCAATCTCGGCTCACTGCAACCTCCATCTCCCGGGTTCAAGTGATTCTCCTGCCTCAGCCTCCTGAGTAGCTGGGATTACAAGTGCCAGTCAGTAGGCCTGGCTAACTTTTGTATTTTTAGTAATAGAGACGGGGTTTTGCCATGTTGGCCAGGCTGGTCTCGAACTTCTGATTTCAGGTGATCTGCCCACCCTGGCCTCCCAAAGTGCTGCGATTACAGGCGTGAGCCACTGTACACAGCCCTCCTACAGTTTTTGACTACATAATGTGAAGAGCCCAGTGCAAATGGAATGCAGGTCCCCCTTTTCAAAAGCAGGGCAAACAAGCTGTTAAAAGTAGTGAATTAGAAAAAGCTTTTTCCTGTCTTCCCTTGTCTCTTTTTCAACTTGTCACAATGTTTCATATTTGCTCTTCAATGTTGTTCTAAGGAAAGAAAAATTAAAATTTGCACTATTCACATGAATTTCACTGTTCATCTTTATATTGTACAATGCCACTTTTAAATGCATTTAACTTGAATGCAGAATCACTAAAATTATATAACTCGTTCATAGCTTGTAAATGCTTATATATTTTGTTCTCAACAGTATAGCAGAAATACTGTACAAAACTAACTCAATTGTTTTTATTTCACTTTTTTTTTTTTTATGTATGGTCTCGCTTGGTTGCCCACGTTAGAGAGCAGCAGTGGGATCACGGCTCACTGCAGTCTTGACTTTCTGGGCTCAAGTCATCCTCCTGCCTCAGCGTCCTGAGCAGCTGTGACCACAGTCACGTGCCACCACACCCGTCTAATTTTTTGAATTTTTTGTAGAGATGGAGTCTCTCTGTGTTGCCCAGGCTGGTCTCAAACTCCTCGGCTCAAGTGATCCACCCACCTTGGCCTCCCATATTACTAGAATTGCCAGTGTGAGCCGCTGCGCCTGGCTATTTCACTGTTTGGTATGTATACATTCTACCAACACTCTCCACCTTTTGCTTACTGATGAGTAAGGAAGGACAGAAAGGAAAAGGATTTACGGGTCTCCTGTCTTTCCCTTTTCTTGGTGTCATCATTTTCTGCATTAGTGGTTGGCTAACAGGAAAGTAATGTGAGGACAAAAAAGGCAGTGAGTTTTGCATCTGTTTGCTGGGGCTGCCATAACAAAGTGTCACAACTGGGTGGCTTACACAACCGAAATTTACTGTCTAACAGTTCTGGAAGCTGGAAATCTGAGATCAAGGTTTTTGCATGATCTTGCTCCCTCTGGAAGGGATAGGGAAGGATCTTCCAGGTATCTCTCCTTGCTCATGGTAGTTCGTTGGCTTGTGGTAGCATAACTCTAATCTTCACATAGAATTTCTCCCTGTCTGTGTGCTGTGCCCATGTTGCCCATTTTCCTAGGGCCACCCAGCCTGGTATGATCTCATCCTGATTGAATTTATCCTAACTTAAAACACGTGCTCTCAATGAAGATACCCCCAAAACAGGCTTTGTGTGAGCAACATGGCTGTTTATTTACTTGGGTGCGAGCAGGCTGAGTCCCAAAAGAGAGTCAGTGAAGGGTGGTGGGATAGGAATTGGTTTTATAGGTTTGCGGTAGGCAGTGGAAAGTTACAGAAGTTACAGTTTAGGGTGGTTTTTTTGCAAGCTGGGAGGGGGTTGTAGGGTCTGGAGTCATGAGGTTGACCAAGGTCGATTATAAAGTCCACTGGACTTGTCAATTGAGGCCCAAATAAGAAACAATAGAAGAATGTCTCAAGTTAGGTCCCATGGGGTTGATTGTTCTTCCACTTTTCATGGTCTTTCAGTTACTTCAGGTTTTCTAATTCCGGAAGGCCCTCCAGAGGTGTACATGTGGGTCATAGGGGTTGCCAGCCCATGGCGCTGTCAGTCAGCCTAAAAGAACTTACACTAACATCTGCAAAAATCCTATTTCCAAATAAGGTTTCGTTTAGAGGTGCTCAAGGTTAGGACTTTAACCTTTGAATTCTGGAGGAGCAAGGGACACAATTTAACCCATGGCAAGCTCCTTGGTTGTTCGTGTGTCATAAAACATTATTGCTTTCCTTCTGCACTTGAAGCAAGTTCTGCTTTGAACAGAAAGCATGACTTCTCAGAGCTGTCAGTGTCTCCCATATTCAGTCATAGACCTGAGTTTTACTGAAGTGCCACACACCTTGGATGCACTTGAATTCTGTGCTCACAGGGAGCCGTCAACATTGTATGCAAATGTGCTATCAAGGAACAGAGGCAGATATGCATATTTCATGTGTTTCCTGGGCTCATGTGCATGCTTTACTCTCCCTTCAAACCTCACTCATAAAACCCAAGTTCAGGCCAGGGGCGGTGGCTCACGCCCAGCAATTTGGGAGGCTGAGGCAGGTGGATCACCTGAGGTCAGGAGTTGGAGACCAGCCTGGCCAACATGGTGAAACCCCATCTCTACTAAAAACACAAAAATTAGCTGGGTGTGGTGGCTGGCTCCTGTGACAGGAGGATCGCTTGAACCAGGGAGGTGGAGGTTGCAGTGAGCCAAGACCACGCCATTGCACTCCAGCCTGGACAACAAGAGTGAAACTCCATCTCAAAAGCAAACAAACAAAAAACCAACGCAAGTTCAAAGATAAAATTATTAAGATTATAAGATGGCAACAATTGAGTATTAAGCCAAGTATGGGGATCTTCTGAGCCCGGAGCCCTGTGCAAGTTGCCTGGGTAGCCGTATGGCAGACACACCTGACGGCAATAACTCAAGCATACCCTGAGAATGACCCTATGATCTCAGAAGAATGTGTGCTCAGAGCTCTGAGCTAAGGAATCTGGGAGTGGCCAACCCAGAAACTCACTCCTTATTTCTAAGGACACTGAACTCCTAGGGCCCATCCCTTGGAACACATGCTGGACAGGGGATTGAGGACCTTTGTTTTGGGTTAAATAGAGGTTGCCAGGTGGAGGTTCCTAAGTGAAAATGCCATAGAACTTTCATGCTTTTTACAAACAGGAGCAGTTTTTCTGTCCAGCTCGCCGATCCTAGACCACATGGTGTATAAGTCCCCAGTAAACCCTACGTCTCACTGGCCTCTTCCTTGGCCTCTTGGATGTGGTGCCATCCCTGCTGGAATCAATAGAGATCTGGCATGGCAGTTACACATACACAAAGTCAGCTCTGTCCAGAATTGTGGCCCAGATCTCTTACCTGAGATTCATGTTCTGTTCTATGGTACCCTAGAAATGTATTGGTGATCAAATAAAACCATTGAAGACCTGGAATTCAGGGAGGGTAAGTAACCATCCAGAGAGCCCAAAGATAAGAGACAGGACTGGAACCCAGGTTTCCAGATCCCTGGCCCACTGCTTACTGTACCATATCACCTTGCCACCTGCTTAGGCAGCAACCCCATTTACTAAGAGTTAGTTCAGCATGAATGCCCCACTGCATGGAGAATCTTTGAGGGTTCAGTTATGCATTAGATGCTGCAGGACACTTAGAGGTATGTATACAGGGTACAGGCCTGCTCTGGTTTCTTACATGGAAATTGAAGCAAGTGGTGGAATGGCTGCTGTTTCCCTTCTCTCCTGAATCTTATGGTCGAGTTTAGGGCAATGGAGTAATGAGCAAATCTGGGGTATTAGAAGGATGAGTTTTCCAGTTTACTACCCAGAGAAAAGCTTTGAACTTTGGGGGAAGCAAGGAGTAGGGGAACCAGAGGGTGACTTTATCACACAGCATAGGCACAATGCTTAGATCTGGCCCAGGACAAATGGTCCAGTGATGGAACTGGTTTTCGGCGTTGCCCTGGCATTCCCTGGCTTCCTTCCTGTATTAGTCAACTTACGCTATGTAACAACCACCCCAGAACTTGCTGGCTTGAAACAATGGCCATCCATTTAGCTCCTGACTCTGCGGGTAGTTTGGACTGGACTCCAGCTTGTCTGGTCCATCTTGCTCAAGCATTAATGGCTGGAGGCTTGGGCTTGCTGGCTTAGGAAGGATCAGGGTGGTTTTTGACTGGAGTTTCCTCTTGAGGTCTCACTCATCTTCCAGCAGCTAGCCTGGCCGTGTTCCCAGTGTGACAGCACGTTTCAAGTCCTGCAAAAAGTGAAGCTGTCAGACCTGTTGGGACCTGGGATTGGAACTTGTCCAGTGTCCCTTCTGTCACATTCAGTTGCTCAAAGCAGGTCACAAGGACAGCTCCAATTCAAGAGTTGGGTAGACTTCACCTCATTTGGGGAGGGGCTCTGAAGTGTTGTGGCCATCTGCAATCTACTTCGTGACCTGTGGACACCACTCTCAGTGCCTTCTGCCCAGGCCTCTTAAGAGTTACCTGTCCTTGGTCTCATTCATTTTTTTTTTTTTTGTCTTTTCCATGTTATTCCAGCACTCTTTACTCAGGATGTTTTATGGGAAGGAGTCGGCTTATTTTAGAAATAATTTGTGCCAAGTAATAGATAATAGAAGTGAGAGCACTAATGGGTTACTTTAAGACATTCCTTGCTGAAGTTCTGGGTTTTTAAAAACACTTAATTCAGTGTTTTTTTTTTTTTTTTTTTTTGAGACTGGGTCTTGATCTGTCACCTAGGCTGGAGTACAATGGCACGATCTTGGCTCACTGCAACCTCTGCTTCCCAGGCTCAAGCAATTCTGCCTTAGCCTCCCGAGTAGCTGGGATAACCGCCGTGAGCCACTGTCCTGGGCTAATTTTTTTTGCAGAGATGGAGTTTTGTCATGTTGCCCACGCTGGTCTCGAACTCTCAAACTCAAATCAATCTGCATGCCTCGGCCTCCCAAAGTGCTGGGATTATAGGCATGAGACATTGCACTGTCTGTCTTAAATTGTCACTATCATGAAATTTATCTGGGGAGGTTGTTGAAAATATGGATTCCCAGATTCCAGCACAAACGTACTAATTCTGTATTTTCTGGAAGAAGCCTATGCTTCTGTATATTTTCAAGCTTCTTGGATGGTTCTTTTGATTAACTGGGATTTGGAAACATGGGCTTATCTCAAAAGCATAAGGAGCAACCCCTAAACAGACAGGGAAGGTGTTTGACTCTTGAGGCTCCTGGAGGAATGGACTGTGTCTTATTTATTTCTCTGGCCCCACAGAGCCTGAGACCTATCATGAGATTTGAGATGCTTACCATGTTTAATTGAACTGATTGGAGCTGTGGTCCTCACAGGGTGGCTCATGTTCCAGTAGCATCTGCTTTCCTGGGAACCGGCTAGAAATGCAAATTATTGGGCCTTACCCCAAGCCCTTTGGACTTGACACTAGCTGCACAGGTGAGGAGGGAACTCGGGGCTGTGGAACCTGATAACCATTTGCACACACACAAAAGAGAAGGCACCACCCCGCCCTTACTGGAATGAACATGCTCCAACCAGCTTGACCTACTTGCCCTTTGGGAGAGTCTGCCGTCTTTGAGAGAGCCTGCCCTGCAACCCTTGTCACCTGTGCTAACAAACTCCACAATTCCTGCTTCTGAACTGTGGACAGGGCAACTGGCCCTGCTTATCAGGCCAGGTCTCTGCACTGATAGCAAAATGATGGTTCCTGCTGGGTGAACACAGCTTTTAAGTTGGCTTCAAGATTTTTCCTCCTTGCCTGAAAAGCTTAAAAAACTCCTTGCCTTAGGTGGAGTGCTAAGGGCATAGGAATTAAAAAGGAATTGGCGTGAGGGGTCACCACTGCTGCAGAGTTCCAGGCACACACTTAATTATGAAAGTGCGTACACACAGCACACACGCACACACCCCGCACAGCTGGGGCAACAGGCTCCTTGTTCTTCGAAGCCAAGTTCCGCTTCACTGTGGTTTCCTGGAAAGCTCTCAGCAAAGAAGGGCATGGCAGGTCCTTGTCAGCCAAATAGAGTACAGGAGTTTTAGTTCCCTGGGCCAGAAGGGCAATGAGAGAGGAGGGATACATAAGAAGAGGAAAAGAGCTTGGCCTGGACATTCCAGCATCAGATACAGCACAAATCTTGGAACGTGTTGCTTCATGTCCCTGATGCTCAGCTCCTTCTCTGAAATGGAACACATACCTAGATGATGCTTTCACCTAAAACATTTTTGAAGATGCTTACAATATAAATACATGTCAAGTAGAACTTAGAAATACATAAACAGAAATGAGGATTTGCTTAGGAGAATTGAACAGAGAGATTAATAGGAGGGAGCTGGGATTAGAAAATCTGTACATTAAATTAGATCCTGAGACGTTGGACATCCTGGGAAGGCTTGGAAGAGGTGGACCAAAAAGTTCTATCTTGTCCTATCAGATAATAGAAGAAATGGGGAGGGAGTGAATTGAGGGTGCCAGCTGGGCTCGGGCTAGCCCGTGATGAAGGAGGAAAAACATGGAGTCACAGTAGAACTCCTTCGCTCCAGTCCCCATTCCTTCCTGCTGTTCACTGGACTCTCAGATTTCCTGAAGTCCCCCTACACGTGGCTTTGCTTGGCTTTTGTAGAATTTCATAATATTCCAAACTCGCAAACCACAGCAAAAATGCTGCAGTTAAACATGAGAGAATTCAGACTCCCCTCCCGAATTCTCACTGGTGAGCTCAGGCTGTGTTTCACCGCTACACTGGTGTTGTACTGGTAAATGCAATTCTGCTTACCGGGTACGTCTTCAGATGGGGCTTCAAATGGGAAATGAATCTTTCAGCTTTACGAAGTACAAAATGACCCACTCTTTTCTGAATGTGCGAATGAAAAAGTAAGAGATGCTTTTTTTTTTTTTTTTTCTTGAGACAGAGTCTTACTCTGTTGCCAGTTGCCAGGTTGGAGTACAGTGGCGCGACCTCAGCTCACTACAATCTCTCCCTCCCAGGTTCAAGAGATTCCCTTGCCTCAGCCTCCCAGGTAGCTCGGACTACAGGCATGTGCCACTACACCTAGCTACATTTTTGTATTTTAGTAGAGACAGGGTTTCACCATGATGTTGGCCAGGATGATCTTGATCTCCTGATCTCATGATCTGCCTGCCTTGGCCTACCAAAGTGCTGGGATTACAGGCGTGAGCCACTGCACCCGGCCAAGAGATGCTCTTAATGGGTTAAATGGTAAAGAAGCCAGAATGGTGAAGACTTGCTGGAAGAAGCTGTATGGGAACAGGTGCCTCCACATTCTAGTCTGCTAATGCCCACGCCTGCACAAGACAACCATGAAGGGGAAGAATGAGGCATGGGGAGTTTTCCTACCAGACGTCAAGACCTAGGTGAATCTGGAAAACAGATAAAGGGTGTTGGCACAGGTAAGTGGGTCACCGGCACGGGAGGGAGAGCGCAGACACAATTCCATGTGCGCGTGATGGGCATTTCAGATCAGTGGGAAACTGGGCATTAATCAATAATTTTTTTTTACTTCTTGGCAATGGGTTATTAATATGGAGAATAATCAAATGGGGTCCCTAACATCATGTGGCTTAAAGACCTAATTATGGAAAGACTGAAATATGAAACTTTACATGTGGTTACAAGAAAATAGAACATCTTTATAAACTTAATTTTGAAAAGAATTTCATAATATTCCAAACCCACAAACCACAGCAAAAATGGAAAAATCTGATTTGCATTAAAGCAAAATATGTTCATCAAACGTTACCTTTAAGAAAATAAAAAGATAACTCACAGGAAGAAATAAAGAATTAATATCTAGAATACATAAAGAACTTCTCAAATTCAAAAAGCAAAAGACGAACAGGCTGGTTAAAATGGGCAAAATGGTTCAGAGATAATTTACTGAAGTGGAAACATCAATTGCTAATAAACGCATGAAAAGATGGGTAACCTTATGAGTAGGAAGTAAAATGCAAATTAAAGTTAAAATTAGTCCGGGATGGTGGCTCATGCCTGTAATCCCAACTCTTTGGGAGGCCGAGGCAGGTGGATTACCTGAGGTCAGGAGTTCGAGGCCAGCCTTACCAACATGGTGAAACCCCTTCGCTACTAAAAATACAAAAAATTTAGCCGAGCATGGTGGTGTGCACTTGTAATCTCAGCTACCTGGGAGGCTGGGGCAGGAGAATCATTTGAACCCGGGAGGCAGAGGTTGTGGTGAGCCAAGATTGTGACACTGTACTCCAGCCTGGGTGACAGAGCAAGACACCATCTCAAAAAATAAATTAAAAACAAACAAATAAATAAATAAATCTAAAATTAGACATTATTTCACACCATCAGGTTGACAGAAACTCAAACTAAAAAGTATGATAGTACCAAGTTTTGGTTAGGATGTAGGGTAAAGGAACTTCTTACCCGTTGCTGTTGGAAATAAAAATTGTTACAGCTACTTTGGAGAAAAATTTGGTAACATCCAGTAAAGTTGAAAATATCCATACACGATTACTAAGAATTGTACTTCTAGATACATATCTGATATGAATTCATATATATAATATGCATGCATACATATATATACATTCATATACATATATATGCATATTCATACATATATCTACCTATAGACAGACATATATACACACACATATATGTTAGGAAACATGAAAAGTAGTAATCATAGAAGTATGATTTACAATAGTGAAATACTGGAAACTTCCTAGTGTCCATTCGGAGGAGAAATAAATTATGCTCCATCTATGATGGAATTCCATACAGCATTGAAAAAGAATGAACTAGAGCTTATGTACATCAATATAGACTAATTCCGCAGACATAATGTTGATCAAAGAAAGCAATTTGCAAATAAATATTTGTAGTATAATATCTACATGAATGTTCAATATATGAAAAAATTCTGTAAGTTGAGTAGAGATCTTTCTCTCAATAGGTAGATGGAAAGTGAGAGAGAGCTATGGAATGAGAGACAGAAGAAAAGAATAAATGCAAATAAATGATAAGTCTCTAAAATCAGGACGGTGTTCTTCCTGGGAGGAAAGAAATAGGGGAGGAATCTAGAAGGGTCCTATATGGGAGATTTGGCTATGTTGGCAATGAATTATTTTTGAAGTTGGATGATGAATGCTAGGCTATCTATTTATTATATTATCCTTTATGCTGTTTTGTGTGTCTTAGATATTCCATAATAAATTCAACAGCACTGTTGGTTTTCAACGCAAACGTGTATCATTCATTACGGACAAATCAGGATTGATCCAATCCAGTCATGGTATTTCTATTTCCCTTTGCCAGATACTTATTTATCTCTTCTCCCTTTATTTGTAAGGAGTGGACAATTATCTATTTTTAGACCTAAGAAGAAATCAGTTGCAGGAGGAGGGCGTGGTTCAGGAAAGCTTTTATTTTCTGATTTAAAAAATTCTATTGGCTCCACCACTTCCTTCCTTCTTGGGACACTGGCATGAGGATGTGATGTCTGCAGCTGTGGCAGCCATCTTGCAATCATGGGGTGACAAGCAAGGCAAATGCAATTCAAAGCAAGAGGGCAGACAGCTAACGCGCTGAGGATAGTAGAAGAAAAGAATTGTCAGAGCCTGAGTACCTGATGACAGCTGAGACACAGAATGGACCCTGGAGCCATGTAGAAACCACAGACCCCGTATTGTTTCTTAAAGAAACAGTAATGGTCTTAATGGTTTAAGCAACTTACTGGTGGCATTGATTTCTGTTACTTGTGGCCAATAACCTACCTGATACAGTACACGAATCGCTTTCCTCTTAGACTTATTGTTGGGATTTCCATCTATGAAAACATTAAGCCTTTTCTATCCTTCAAATCTACTATTTCCTCCGCGTCCAAGGTCTCTTCTTTCCCTGGTGAACTCCTCATCCCTAAAAACTCTTCTGAAATATGTGCTCGGTGATATTTTCTTAGGGTTCTGAAATGAGCAACACTCTTTCTTGTCTGACTGCGAACATTTTCCCTATGTCTGCGTTCCAGCCCTTAGCATGCACAGCTGCACACTCCACCACGGTCCCGGTAAGGAAGGTCCCATGGTGTTTTCATTTCTGGATCTCAATGTTGGCACAGTCAGGGCACATCGCAGGGGCCTAACGGAAGGTAGTTAGAATGAACGATGCTTGTCTTGTATCAACGTCTTAGAGGGAAAACAAATCAAATACTGAAGTGGGTAGTGAGGAGGAAATGTGTGGGGAAAGAGACCAACGGCCTTCCCATAAATAAACACTGCAAAACGAACCCTTTTTAAAACAGCTCCTAATGCAATATTACATCAATCACATTCGCATTTGCTAATGATTTTGTGTGTTCGATAGAATCTCATTTAAGCTCACTAGCCTACTTAAATCCTGGCTCCCTTTTATTTCCCATCCTAATCAGATTTAAGGAACAATTGCAAAGGACCTATTTTGTAAGGAGATAAATGAATGCCTAAGTGATCCTGGACGCTTACAAAGTGGTTGCTGTCCCCAGGCTTGAACTACAAAAGTGTGGGCAACTTTTATTATGGGACAGAGACCCTTGTGTGCTAGGTAATACACAGACGCAGCAAATGCACAGTTTGATAAAAATGGACTTAAACATGGGCTCCAGGACACTCCTCTGCATCAGTGTACCATGAAACCAGAACAGGGATTACATGAGACAGTTTTTCTGTCTTCTAAAAGCCTTTTATTTATTTTCTTTTTAAAATAGCTGTTGTGCTTGTGAGTATGGAAAGGGGTCAGAGATGAATGAAAGGCGGAGTGCATCCATATGCAGAATAACCTCCAGACAGCAATCTAGTAAAAAGTCTCCATTCACTCTTGATGTAGCCAGGGTGCTGGGGCCATTAATCGGCACATGTGTTGAAGAGGACAGGCATCAGCTGAGAGAAGATTCCAGTTGCAACAGGAATAGACTGTGGCATAAGGCCAGTTTGAAGCACATCTTCATGTGCAGAGCATCTTTTGAAAATCCTTTTTTATGCAACTGTAGGTTAATGATAATGAGACAGCATTTTTGTTTTCTTGAGATTGAGTTTCACTCTGTCACCCAGGCTGAAGTGCAGTGGCGTGATCTCGGCTCACGGCAACCTCCGCCTCCCAGGTTCACTCAATCCTCCCACCTCAGCCTCCTGAGTAGCTAGGGTGATGGGCGTGCGTCACCATGTCTGGCTAATTTTGTTTTGTATTTTTAGTAGAGACAGTGTTTTGCCATGTTGGCCAGGCTGGTCTGGAACTCCTGACCTCAAGTGATCTACCCACCTCGGCCTCCCTAAGTGCTGGGATTACAAGCATGGGCCACTGCACTTGGCCTGATACAGCATTTTATATAATACCCAGCATTCACTGAGCATGTGTATGCTCAGTGATGACATGGATTACCTCATTTAAATGTACAAAAGTCACAGGAGGTAGGTACTATCTATTATTATTTTCATTTGGCATTTGGCAGGAAAGAAAACAGACTCAGTAAGGGTTTTTTTTTTTTTTTTGATAGATCCAGGGATCACAGAACCATTCATAGAATGACACTTCCATTTTCCTGAGAGTTGGTTATAACTATTGCTTTGTGGGTTTGGCCAATGTCGCCTCCTCCTTCAGAGTTCTAGGAGGGAAGGTGCCTGCATGGACAGGAAGTCCAGCGGCCTTCTGGGCATTAAAGCACCTAAACCTCAACCTCTGCTTCCCAAAAGTTGACATTAGGGGAGGGTGATTCCAACCAAGGCCCGGGGACAGTGAAGGGCAGCAGAGTCCTTGAAAAATTTTACTATCAGACTGGAGAGCTGGGATCAGTAGTCCGGCCCAGGATCAGGAAGGAAGAGTCAGGCGTGCTCGTCCTGGATCTGAGATGTCATGGCTGCTGGAACCCAGCCTGGAACTTGTATAGGAGTTAGCACCATCTTCTGCCTCCCTATTGTGGATGGCGAGAAAGTGAGATTCACTTTCCGTCTGAATCTTTCTGCCTGTGTGTGGTCTTCCAGGGCCCCAGTGGGTCTCACAGATTATCACCTCCATTCTGCGCAGGACAGAAGAGGATTCCTGACATCCAGACTCTTCCGTCTGCCTCGGGTAGACTCACAACTTCAACCCCGTTAACTCTGTCTGTTCCCACTCTCTTGTGAGCATACCCTCCTGTGCCTGCCAATCTCCCATCCTCTGGCCCTACTTCTCCTTGCCCATCAAAATGCATCTGCTTTGTTTCTGTTTCCTTGGGGTCCTCTCTGTTTCCATGTTGAGGGCCTTCATTAAGCTTTAGTCCTTTAATTAAAAAGAAGGTGCCAAGAGAATGGGACCTAGAAATTTAGGAGCAAGATACGGGAGCAAGAGGGCTGTTTCCAGAGCAGTGGGCACAACACAAATGGCGCCTTCCTATTCCATACACATGGCACCCAACTACCCTGAGTGTCTCCGCAACATGAGGCAGAAAGGGCCCGGTGGTGGCTTCTCCTTCTCATCTCCATCCGTGCAGTCTTTACCCCTACACAGGCAAAATGCAGTGACTCGGCACGAGAGCTCAGCCTGTGTTCTGTTTAGTTTTGGGGAGGAGCTGATTCTCTGAAGTTCTCCCCAGACCACAGCTGCATTCTGGGAAGTTGATCAGAAGAGAAGTGAGGGAAGTTTGGTTTGGAGGGGAAGAGGCTCAGTGTGTACCAAATGGATTTGATGACTGGAGTTAACTGTTTTAAATTTTCATTGGTGAAAAAAATATATATTAATTTGTACGGACACATTTCTTAGTTCATGTCTAGGCCTGGCTCATGCAGCTTATTAGCTAGCTCAACTTGACCCATGATTCCAGTGGCGATGACCAGCTGGAGCAGACTCGGGGTGGGGCTGTTCATGTTTTAATTCAGCTAATGTAGAACAACTGTCCACACTGTAGACCTGCCCAGCTTCTTTGGGAAGGTCATCAAGAGTCAGCATCCTGGGAGGATGGCTTGGGCACTCCCTCAAAGCCCCATCTGCTGGCCTCTCCTCCCTCTAGTAAGATTTTGTTAGTCTTTGTCTTCACACACGAAAGAACATAGTTGTTTTGTGAAAGAAGCAAAGAGAAAAATGACCTTATGGAATATTCTTGTAAACTGACTGCTGTCCTTTCAAGAGAGACTTTGCTGTGTGTCTACGATGAGCCCTACCCTGTACCAGCAATTGACATTTGATTAAGCTCTTCACTGCACACTTGTACCACATCCCAGGCTGTTTTCAGAGGGAACAACTATGTTATTTCCTGACTACTACATTCTGGTTTGTTTGGATGAGTTTGTTTGCTTTCTCTTGGTTTTTGTTCTTCCTTTGCTTTAACACTCTAGTTACCTTCTCTCTTGGTTTTACTTACTGTTGCATGGGGAAAGAGAGGCAATATAGAACCCACTAGGGATGCTAACTTCTAACCAGGGCTTTCTGACTAGCTGTCATGAGACAGGGCAAGTCCTTTCATCCCCTTGGAAATTCACCGTCTGTCCAGCGAGGCGTCTGAATTGGATTTCTGTTAGTTTCCCTTTTGGTTTTGACATTTCTGGCTCTGACGCTTTCAGTCCGCCTCAGCCAGTTGAGGCTTTTTATCTGTGGAAGTTCTTTCAAGAGGACATCTATTTGTTGTAATTTAATGTAGTTTCATTATGATAAATGCTTCTAAGTAGTTTTCTCTTATTCTGGATTTTTTTTTTAATGTGACTTTTCCCTAAGGTATAATCGTATCTGCAGAAGCCTGAGTCTCTAGCTTGTACAGATGGAAACTAACTTCACTCTTAGCCATTTGCAGCGGCTGCCGGGGCTTTCGTTTCTCAGGGAGGCATCTTTTCCAGCATGTCCTCTCATGTTTCTTGCACTCTGTGCTGGGCAGTTAGCAGTGAGTGTGCCGTGCATGATGAAATCATTTTCCAGCTTTGAGGCCAGCCTCCAGTCCCTGCACAGGCTGGTGCAGCTCTGCGTGTTGTTTCCTTGAGATTTCCCAGGAAACATGGCCACATTGCATGTGCAGCTGTGGTTTGCAGTTATTCAAAGGAAACACGTATAAGTCTGGGTGTGTTAGGGCCGAACACAAGCTATCGGTCTACTCTCACGTACTGAATGATCATCTGTTCACAAGGCTGCTGGCTTGTGAAGGATGGGGTGCCTCCAGAGACATCAGGCCACCCAGATATTTGCAATACAGGACAAGCTCAGAGTAGCTGGAGAGGGCGTTATTGCATAACCTGCTTGGTCTCTCTTTTAAGAACTGCAAAGGTGGGCCATTAGAGCCACGTTTGCTTTTTTGCCCCTGGTTAACAAAAGGTGGATACTTGACCTAAGTTTAATCAGTCAGAGATTTTTCCCTGAGAATGTACCTTGGGATGGAGAAAGACAATCACTCTTTTTGGGTCGTTGGATTGACCCAAAGACAAGGTTTGCTTGGTGGTTTCTCCCAGGCAGAAGCAGAAAAAACCTGTGTTGTAAGAGAGAAGGATGAAGCTGTGTGTGTGTGTCTTTTGGGCCGGTGGGTGCTGAGATGAGGATAGAGCAATAACACTGCTCCCAGTTTCTCTTTCTGGGTCCTCTGAGATCTGGCTGCATTTTTGTTCTCAAGACACTGTCCCACAGCTTAGGTTAGTTTCTGTCACTAGCAAACAAAATAGCTCTTTCCACTGGGGTACTCAATTACTCTACTTAGATACGCATGGGCTGGAGACCTACACTGAAGAAAATTATTTTTTCCTAGACTATTGTGCATTTTACCACTGTTTGTTCATTCATTCATTCATTCACGCATCCATCTGTTGTACTGGAGTGAGCATAGAAAGTCAACACCAAGACAAAAGTATGCCAAATTGCAGGGTCTTTATTGCCAGTGGCCACGGAGGACTCGCTTCTCTCCAACCCGTGGCCCCGAAAGGAGGGTGTCAAGATCTTTTACGTCCGTAAAACCACCTCGGGAGTGAGGGTGAGGGGCGGGGGTGGGGGTGAGGGGCTTCAGACATTCTGAGGGCTAGTGGATTCTGTAAATCACCTCCTGGGCGGAGATGAGGGCCAGGGGACTTTCCATATTCCGATTGTTACTTAAGTGGTTCACAGAAGTCAAGGTAAGTGTTTACACATTGTCTGGGTAGGGTGGAAATTACAGACCTTTGTTACTTATTACAAGTCGCAGGGGCCAAGATGGCGTGGGTTTGGACTGCTTGCCTGTCACATCAGGATTACAGAGAGCAGTTTCAACGGAAAGCTGAGGTATGGTTGAGGTATGCAGTTTTATGGGGCTTTTACCATGTCACACATCTATCATTTTAACATACATATATTGAGGTCTTCTATGTGCTGGGAACTGTGCTAGTCTCTTTGGAGGGACTGGTGAGCAGTGTAGACACAGCCTGACCTCAGGAAGCTTATGGTCTGTGGAAGAGAGATAGTAGATTAATTGTTTATGGCTGCCAAGTTAATTACTACAAACTTGGAGGCTTAAGGCAGCAGACATGCATTCCCTTACAGTTCTGGAGGTCAGAAGTCCAATATGAAGGTGTCAGCAAGGCTAATCTCCTGCTGAAGTTCTAGGGAGAATCCTCTCTTGCCTCTTCTAGCTTCTGGTGCTCCAGACTCCTTGGCTATTGTTGCATCATTCCAGTCTCTGCCTCCAACTTCACATGGTGTTTGCCCTCTTCTCTCTGTGTGTCGCTTATAAGGACACTTTATTGAGTTTATGGCCCACTGTAGTAATCCAGGATGATCTCATCTTGAGTTCCTTAAGAGAAACATCTGCAAAGACCATTCTTCCAAATAGAGTCACATTATCAGGTTCCAGAGGTAAGGACTTGGACAAATCTTTCTGGGAGCCACCATTCCATCCACTACAGAGGGTGCACACTTGTTAGTGTGGAGAATATTATAAAGGGGACTCACAGGGTGCTCAAAAAAATTGGTGTGACTACCTCTTCTTTATGCATCAAAGGAAGTGGCATCATCTGGAAGCAGAAGGCTGAATAAGCCCCTGCTAAATTGTAGACAGGCAGATAGACCCAAAGAAAGACAGAGACCCAAGACAGCAAACAGCTCCAGGGTAGGAGGCAAGCCTAGCATGGCTGGAATGTAGAGGCAGCGTGGAGGCCGTGGAGGGGTGGACAGTGGAGCAATACAGAGGCAGGTGGGTTCTGATCTTGCAGCCCATGTGGTCTTGTGCAGAGCTTTGGATTCCACTGTGGCAGCGATGGGACTTTGCAGTAAGGTTTTAAGTGGAGTAAAGTGATCTGATTTGCATTTTTAAAAGATTTCTTTGTCTCCTTTTTTTTCCTCCCCAGCTTTCAACTCCGTAATTTTGTAATAATTGCCAACAATATTGTCTGTGGGAATTCCCTGGCAATACAAGGAGGCTTAGGCAAGGAGAGACGCATAGGTCGGAAGGCATTAAAAGCCTGCCTCTTGGCATCTAATTTGTTCCTCCACCCTGCCCCAGATCCCCTTCTACCTTCATTTTGGTTTTGAAAATTGTAAATCAGTTAAGTATTAGCTCAAGGCCTCAGATAGCAAGGGCAATTTAATACCGTGAAAAATAAGAGGCATCTTTGCTATTCTGACATTTATGATGCCCGGACTCGTTATTTTTCCTAATGAACGTTACTTTCTCTCCTTATGCTTATCGGTTTTAACACATGCCATTTACCACCTCCGACCCGCTGATGAAGGGGCTGGAAACCGGCTTCCATCACTGTCAGGGCAGGAGAGGAAAAATTACAAAGTAAATGGCAAGATGTTGCTGCGATTGCGAGCAGGAAAATCTGCTGTGCTTAGAAGAACGCGGGACCCAAAAGAAATTCCGCGTCTCCCCGCGGCGGGTGCCGCAGAGCCACCGGAGAGGGGCGCGCGCCACGTGACTGATTATTCAAATGGGCCGATGATTAACTTGGTTTATATTGATGCAAATAATCCTGCCGGAGCCTGCAACGGCTAATGCATTTTGGAAGTGTGGGTTTTCCATTGATAGCACAAAATAGTGTAGAGGAAAGCCATTTTCATAATATTAATAATGGAATTACAGAATCAGGTCACTTAAAGGAACGGCGCTGACTCAGCGACAGCAGCGTGGAGGTTGAATGTGGGGATTAGCGCTGAGCAAAACGAATACAACCCTTCTGCAGCGATCGCATTGCATAAAACACACATCCCCTTCCCTTTTTCTTTTTAAAAGAAAAATAGCTTCAGAAATTGTATTTACCGTGGCTAAATACAATTCTCAGACGAATTTATTATAAAGAAAGAAACTGTCCAGTGAGTTTAGGGAGCTCCCAGTAAAATGTTTTTCTTCCCTCCACCCCTTGATTAAATCCCTTTGATTAAATAGTGGGTTTACCTTCCTTGCTGCCCATGCCCTGGTTTAATGTCCAAGTCCTAGAACACTGCCTGCAAATGCTTTCTAAATGAATGATTCAAATTGCAAATGAAGATCAATACATGTCCTCTAAAAGAATGACTATATTTGTCAGTGAAGACCTAGGGCTGAGATGAAATTCTGTGCAAATCTCTCAGGATCTTCTGCTGTGTGCAGCAAGCGGAAGTGAGCTCCTGGGATCCTTGTTGAGTGGGAATTGGGGAAGACAGATGACATAATCTAAGGAGATTGGCTTGCTCTGTGGACACTAAAAAGAACCTTAAACATACCCAGAGGAGGCTGGACACGGAGGCTCACACCTGTAATCCCAGCACTTTGAGGGGCTGAGGTGGGTGGATCATGAGGTCAGCAGATCGAGACCATACTGGCTAACATGGTGAACCCCCGTCTCTACTAAAATCACCAAAATTCGCCATGTGTGGTGGCATGTGCCTGTAGTCCCAGCTACTTGGGAGGCTGAGGCAGGAGAATCGCTTGAACCCGGGAGGGGGAGGTTGCAGTAAGCTGAGATCGCGCCACGGCACTGCAGCCTTGTTGACAGAGCGAGACTCTGTCTCAGAAAAAAAAAATACCCAGAGGAGGGCACGAAGATGTATATATGATGATGTTTACAGCAGTGCATTTGCAAAGGTGGACCAACCAGAACATTAAGGCAAATGAAGATATAACCAGAAATGGAATATTATGCAGATGTTAAAGATCGTATTGAAGGGATAGGAGGAACCATTCATGACATATTAAGCAAAGAAGCAAATTCCAAACATTTAAGAAGAAAGCCAGGGCTCCTGTTCTATACATTTGTCCAGCCCACATTAGCCCACTCTCCTAGGGTATTGGCGACTACTATTGAAACAGTGCGGAAGGCAACCTGATGAAGACTCAACTGCTTCTCTTTCACAGTCTAAGGAGGGAACTGGAAAAGAACTACAGGGCAAGAAGGGACTTGGCAGGAATTCAAAGGTTCTCCGTAACGAGTGCATGCTGTGCTTAAAAAAATTGTGATAAAATACACACAACAGAGCATTTATCATTTAAACGATTTTCAAGTGTGCAATTCAGTGGCGTTTTATACATTCACAATGTTCTGCAGTCATCACCACTGGTTAGTTCTAGAATACTTCCATCATCCCTGAAGGAAACCCCTTGGTCATGGAACACCATTCAGCCCTGCGCCACCACTAACCATACAGGGCTATTTTTCTTTTTAAACTTCTTCTCTTTCTTCTGTCTCCCATTCCTGTTTTCCTTGACTACTAACCGTTCTAGAATTCTTAGAATCAGATGATGACTAGCTAGTCACTTGGCATGAAGGCAGCATGGAGGAGCGAAGGGACCATGGCTAGCCACCCTGGGGCTCCAAATTTAACACTCTCCTTCCAGTTAGGGGCAGCGGTATTGCTTAGTGGCTATAGATAAGAATCCCAGAATCCAACAGCTTTGGTTCAAATCCTGGAACCATATCTTATTTCTAAGTTACCACTCCTTTAAGCCTCAGCTTTCTTGTCTCTAAAATGGGGACAGCAAAATAACTCACCTCATGAGTTTTGACTGGTGCTTAGAACATGCTTTGCCATAACGTAAGTGCTTAATCATTGTTTGCTGTTATAGTAATACGGACTTCTTCAAGTAGTTTCTCTGATATCTGGACGAGGGGATCATAATAGCTGGTTGAGACTGAATAAGAGAGGATTTTCAAGCTAGTTGTCTCACTGATACCCAACAGGTGTAGGTGTCTTTTGGCCAAGAGTTTCAGGGAGATGCAAAAGAAGAGGTTCTCCTGTCCGCTGGCTTCTCTGCTTGCACAGCATCAGAAATTATTTCCGTTTTTACCACCCGGGTCATTCTGCTTTTTAAAATAAGTAGCCTCAGGTACTTGTGTTACCTACCCGTAAGGAGTCCTGATCCAGACCCCAAGAGAGGGTTCTTGGATCTTGAGCCAGAAAGAATTGAGGGTGAGTCCATACAGTAAAGTGAAAGTGAGTTTATTAAGAAAGTAGAGGAATGAAAGAATCGCCACTCCATAGACAGAGCCCAGAAGGCTGCCGGTTGCCCATTTTAATGGTTATTTCATGATGATATGCTAAACAAGGGATGGATTATTCATGCCTCCTCTTTTTAGACCATATAGGGTAACTCCCTGACGTTGCCATGGCATTTGTAAACTGCCATGGCGCTGGTGGGAGTGCAGCAGTGAGGACCACCAGAGGTCACTCTCGTCACCCTCTTGGTTTTGGTGGGTTTTGGCCGGCTTCTTTACTGCAACCTGCAACCTTTTCATCAGCAAGGCCTTTATGACCTGTATCTTGTGCTGACCTCTTGCCTCATCCTGTGACTAAAAATGCCTTAACCATCTGGGAATGCAGCCCAGCAGGTCTTAGTCTTATTTTACCCAGCCCCTATTCAAGACGTAGTTGCTGTGGTTCAGAGGCCTCTAACATCTGGACAAGTTTCTCACGTGATCTGATTTCTCAGACTCTTCTGTGACACCCCCAGTAATCTTCCCTGATTGATTGTGTTCTGGTTCATCATTGTCCTTCTTAAATGTGGGGCTCAGAGTTGAACCCAACAAACTTCATCTGGACCTTCTCTTGGTTCCTTTTGAAAATCTGCACTTTGGTTAATCCAGGCTTCCCCACTTCCTGCCCCATCCCCCCTTTATTTGTGATGGACATCTTTAGAAGTTGAGAACAGGGAGTGACAAGATGCAAGTCACTAAAGGCTCAGCTGTGCGGGATCCTGAGTGCAATGTCAGAATTCTGGCTGAGGCCTTGACCTAGCCCATGCCTACCCCTGTGTCCCCACGCCTTACCTCTTACCACACTCCCCCCTCACTATCCTCTACTCATACTGGTGACTGCTTTTCTCCAGACATGCCACACTCGCTCCACGCTCCGGCCTTCTTCTCTTGTGTGTTCTGCTGCTGAGATGGCTTTCCCCAGTATTTTCATGGTTGACTCCTTTGCTTCATTTAGGCTCTGCCTAATGTCATCCTCTTGGGGGCTTCCTCTGATGACAATGGTCTCTGTCTCTCTCTAGCCCCCATCCTGCTTTATCGTCCTCCAGAGCACTTAGTTTTACATGATACTGACCTATGCTTATTTGCTCATTGCTAATTGTTTATCTCCCCTACCAGATTACAGACTCCACAGGGCAGGGACCTTGTTAGTCTTCTTGGTCCTGTGTTCCTAATGCCTAGAAGTGCCTGGCACATAGTGGGTTCTCAATAAATATCTGCTGAATGAACAACCCAATGGTAGTAATTAGTGGTGCTGAGAAACACAAATGCGGCTCCTGACAGCCAGAAGCTGGCCTGACACTCAAACAGGGCCAGAGTCTTCTACCCGTAAACACGGATAGTTTCACAGAACATCAACAGCAGACAACACAGCGATGCTGTGACCCTGAGAAATCACGATCAAGATGAGACTGAGAGCAGACAAAGTGAAGACATTGCCCAAACCACCATCAACAACCAATCATTCCCCATTCCTGGCCAGTGCGAATGATTGCTGTGTCTCTACCAAAGCCTGTTCTTCCTGCCTTCTGGATGAGAATGATGAGGATAACCAATCACAGAATTACTCCCACTTCCTGACACTCTCCTGAGCAGCTCCAGCTGATTGATGTGGCAAGGTGTTGGGGGAGGGGCAGCGTTCTACACTCCTGTGATTGAGTTTTCCAGTGAGCCGGTTTCCCTGGGCTGTCAGCTCCACAAGTGCTCCCTCCAGCTGTCACCAGAGCAAAGCATGGCTTCCTTGAAACCTTTTCACCATCCCCCAGTACAAGCCCCAGTCTTAAAAGCAGGCCTTTCTTTCATTGTCTTGCTGAGATGGTGCTTGGTTCTCCGTGGTGTGTTGTCTTCCTTTTTGCAATGACTGGACAGATCCAATCACAAGTGTGTTCCTGCTGGTCTTTTACTACCAAAAAAATGATTATTTTTGTCATTATTGATCTTGGTATCTATTACTCCAGTTTTGGATATCTTGGAAATTCAAGACGTTTCCTTTAATATATTCACCTGAGAAAATGGATCAGGGCTGAAGGCTTCTTAAGCTCACCGTTAGGGGTCATCTGCTGGTCTGCACTGATTACTGCAGCTAGTAACTGCTTTATCTCCTTATAAAGCCAGCAGCAGTCCACAGGTAGAGCTATATTGTATGAGATCATGGGCCAGATCAGTCTTCTTGGTTGTATCTGCCCTTCCACGGTTACCAGGGGTGAATATGGACTGGTCTGCAGCAATTTGATTCTTGTCTCCTCAAAGGAAAGAATTGGGTTAAGGGACATTCAGCAGGGTGAGACCAAGGCAGGTTTTAGAGCAGGGGTAAAAGTTGATTAACTAGTTTTAGAGCAAGAATGAAAGGAAGCAAAGTACACTTGGGAGAGGATGGTGTAGGCAATGGATATGAGCGATTCCAGCGCTCCGTCCCACCGTGGACTTGGGATTTTATGCATTGGCATGGTTTTGGGATTTGTATTTCTTCTCCACTAATTCTTCCCTTGGAGCAGGCTGTCAGCAGGCGTGGTGGCCTGCAGCGCTTGGGCGGGGCCACACGTGCAGTGTGTTTACGGAAGTTGTGTACATGCTCACTTGAGGCATTTTCCCTTACCATTTCAGTGTTGCCAGAGGAAGGTCATGTACCAGTTACACTCTGCCATTTTACCTCTTAGAGCGCATGCTTAAAGCCACTTGCCCAGTGTTGGAAACAGGTTTGTAACGTAGGGAAGAATCCCCACGGAGACAATGGATCCCTCAGCAAGGCTAGTTTACTTCCTGCAGGAAGGGTGCAACTCCTCAGCAGTCTTGCCACGAGAGCACACCTGAACAAGGGAGATGGGGACATTTATAACGTTCATAACCTGATGCAATTGCCCTACCACTGTATCCAGTTTCCGTTGGTCAGAATGGGACCTCACATTCTATGCTTGACCCGATTGGCTAAAAACTTGAAAATTTCCTGAACAGATAAGGGGGAAAGAAGACAAGGAAGAAGAGGAAGCTAGTCAGGAGAAGGTCAGGAGGGTTTCCAAATAAGGAATGGCATGCACCAGTGTCTGGAGCTTGCCCAGTTTTGTTCAGACATGCCGGAGTGAGTCAAGATAGCTGATTTAAGACGTACCTAATTTAGAGAATATATATATACATGGGTGTATGTTTATGCTAATAGTGGATAATGGCCATAGAGCAAGAGATTATAACTTCTTATATTGTAGTCTAAGATATAAACTTGTAAGAAGAACTTTCTCATCTCTCACACCCAACTCCTGAGATCTCTTTGCAAAGCTGCTGATCACCAGCTTCAGGTGTTTTCTGTCTACTGGGAGGCTGTCTTTCCCTGGCACTGGCAGCAACCAATTATTTTAGAGAGACAGTTTAACAGCCAACTGGCCATCACCTCCTGATGGTTGGCTGACATTCCTGGTGGCTGGGGGCCAAGGGCCGGGAGGTGGGGGGTGGTGCCTCTTCTGCCCTGCTTATGTCAGCTTAGCTGCCTACTCTAACACCATCACTTTTCCTGGGCTGTCGCCATGGCCAGATTGCTTAGGGAGAGAGTTGCTTACTCCCTACCTGTATATGGAGCCCAAGTTGCCCACCTTTCCCTGCTACTGTTCCTCCCTTCTCTGCTCTGGCAACAAATATCCATTGAGCATCTTCTATGGGCCAGGCCTTCTGTGAGGTGCAGTGTTCTTCCTGGACATGGACGGGGAAAGGAGGTGATAGTAAATGCCTCACTACTGATTTCTCTTACAAGGGCATGCCACGTGAGCAGAGAGTGGAGAATCCTATACCCACCTGGAATGTGTGTGGGGCATTGGGAGAGTGGGGAGCCAGAGGGTAATCTGGAGGCACAGAGAGGACAGGCATCTTCCAGAAATATTTCTTGTGGTGTTCTGTGTAGAGGGCAAGTTTTGCATTACAGATGCTTTTATCTTTTTAACACCACCAAAGTCTTTCTTCCTGCTTGATTACTGTCACCTTGTGGTGTCATTTTGTGTTTGTTAAGGTGCCTCGTTGGGTCGCTGCACAGAAACTCCCTCAGCTGTGCTCCCGACAAAGTGGGGATGCTACTCGACTCGCTGGTAGCTTTGCTAAGGCAAACCTAACCAGCTGCAGGATCATGGGAACAACGTTGGTTCCTTATTTTTAGCAAGCGGAGTGGAATGCGGTAAGCAAAGGGTGATAAATACCCCATTTGTACTGAATGTTTTACCATAATGAAAAAGCAACCTCTGTCTTAAAATTGGCCATTCTTTTCCACGTAATTTTTCCTCCCTAGAGCAGATAAATTGACTAAGTCAGGGTGAGCAGATGTGGTTTTCATCAGCCCTGGATAGATTTAATGGGGGCTCGCCCACTGGGGCATGCAGACTTTCCGGCTGCGATCTTCTGTACACATTTATCTGGAGGCAGGCACAGGGAAATGTAGCTGGCGGGAAGCAGCCCCAGAGAAAGTATTCACCTTTGTGAGTAAATAATTCCCAGCCCTGAGAGCAGCTGGGGTATAATACAAAGCGCCCACTGGCAGGGGTCTCCTGTCAGCTGGCTCATTTACACTTGAAACTGAACATTTAGTGGAGATTTTACTGTTCATGATGATTAAGGAGGTGCCTGGCCTCTCTGACCCCAGGAGTGGAGTGCGTGCAGGGTGGCTGCATGTCCTGGACTTGGTGACCTGGTTGTGGGGCCACTGTGCTGGGGGCCCAGGAGGGCTGGAGCAGGCGGGCGCACACCTGTGTGTTTGCTCAGGTGGGTTTCATTCTTCTGCACAGGGATGATTATATATTTGCCTGGCTGACATTTAAACTGATTGTTATTCTGATGGGTAAGACTATACGTTCCATTGCAAGGGAAGCTCGCCTGGCCAATACTCCCTGATTTTTAAAATTTAACAGAGTTTACGTTTGTAGAAATTGAGCAGAAAATACAGAGACTGCAGCATATTCTCTGTGCCTTCTCCTCTCCAGTTCCCTCTATTATTTTTGTCTTGTTTTTGAGAAGGGTCTTACTCTGCTGCATAGGCTGGAGTGCAGTGGCGGGATCACAGCTCACTGCAGCCTCGACCTTCTGGGCTCAAGGTATCCTCCCACCTCAGCCTCCTGAGTAGCTAGGACCACAGGTGTGTGTCACCTTGCCCTGTGCACCATGATTTTTTGTAAAGATGGGGTCTCACATGTTGGCCAGGCTGGTCTTGAACTCCTGGGCTCAAGTGATCCTCTTGCTTTATTTTTTTTTTTGTAGATATGGGGTCTCACTTTGTTGCTCAGGCTGGTCTTGAACTCCTGGGGTCAAGCAATCCTCACTTTTGGCCTCCAAAAGTGCTGGGATTAGCAGTGTGAGCCACTGCCCCAGCACTCCTACTGTGAACATCTTACCTTGGTGTGGGATGTTCATTTCAGCAGATGAACCCATATCGGTACAGTAGTATTAACCAAAATCCACAGTTTATGTTAGGGTTCACTGTATAGGTTGCACAGTTCCAAAGGTCTTGCCAAATGTGTGATGTCTTTTATCCACCATTCCAGTACCCTACAGAAACGAGGGCCCTCCCAAGAGCAGGGAGTTGAGCACCTCTGCCAAGCAGCGCATTGGTTCTGGCTGGAGCCCTTGTCTGCTGGGTGCCCAGTGTCAGAGAATGATGATGCTTCTCCCTGTGGGGTGAGGAAAGAGCAGAGCTGGCCTCAGACACAGAGGGGTGTCACTAACCACTAATAAAGGTGTGGAATTCCCTCTGAAACGGGTAGAGAGGCTTTCTGTTCTCTCATCACCCAGCTAAATATCTCTGCCCATCAACCTTTATGTTCTCAGGTGTCTTGAGGTATCTTGTGGATTCACCTGGGGTTTTGGATGATGCCAGGCAGACCTGTGGCATGGGCATGTGTCACTCTGGTTGGACAGTCAGTGGCTAAGGAGCTGGCCTCTCCTGCTTTGACAAGAGCCACAGGGCCTGTGGAGCCAGTGGTGACTGACAGCAGCGAGGTCTTGGTTTTCATGTGACCACTGGGCCTCCTCCACAAGGTCTCTGCAGTGGTCATTCTCTGGGTCCCCTTACTTAGCTTTTCCTGGGCAGAGACCCCTCTTTTTTCCTGGGTGGCAATCTCAGAATCAGCTGTCAAAGGGTGAGTGTTCCAGGCTGTTGCTCCACCATCTAGGCCTCTGTAGACATTGTCCCTCTATCCTCTAAGAAGTTCTACTCCCTTTTCCTTTCTCAGCAGAGTCCCCAAGGAGGGATAAAGCTGATGGATTCTGGGGGTGGGGGCAGTTGAGAGTCCTGTTTGAAATTGACAGGCTTTTTAAATATGGAGACTTCTTGATGTGTTGCTCAGGCCTTTGGTCACAACAAAAACACCACAGCTTGTGCTACTGGTGTTTGCAGGAAAAGTAGAAAGGGGATGTCTCTGCTTGGGCACAGTACAATGCAGAGGACAGTGGCTTGAAGAAGCGTTTATAGATGACAGCAAGAGGGGAGAAGCAGAGGTGCCAGCTCAGGGGTCTGAAGCGGGGGCTGCCAAGCAGCAGCAGGGCTGCCTTTTGTAACATGGAAAGGCTCCCTACAATGGGAGAGGAAGCTCATAAAAGCCACAGCAGAGGACTCAGACTACATTAGACATGTATCGAAATGTTATCCCTGAAGTCTGGAGAACTTTATATGCCCATTTCACTGACAGCATATAAACTGAGGTTCCGAGATGTTACGAAAACAATTGAAGACACACACTGCAAAGGTCATGTGCTGAGATTCAAACCCAGAACTTTTGGCTTCCTTAGCCTCTGGTTTTCTCACTACATCTTGATGGCTTCTTGCAGCTGGCTTGGATAAACAGAGGTGATGGAATGATCATTAAGCTTTAAAAATGAGTTAATGGCTTCCAGCTTCATCCGTTATCCTCAGCAAACTAAAACAGGAACAGAAAACCAAACACCGCATGTTCTCACTCATAAATGGGAGTTGAACAATGAGAACATATGGACACAGGGAGGGGAACATCACACACCAGGTCCTGCTGAGGGGCGGGGGGTGAGGGGAGGGAGCATAGAGGACGGGTCAATAGGTACAGCAAACCACCATGGCACATGTATACCTATGTGACAAACCTGCATGTTCTGCACATGTATCCTGGAACTTAGAGTAAAATAAAAAAAAAACAAAAACAACAATAAAAGAGTTAAGGGGTTGAGCAATGGTACAGAAGGGGGATGTGATAAAAACAGCCAACATTTGCTACACCCTTCATGTAATCCTCAAAACAACTCAATTGTTTATTATGATGAATAGCATCATCTTCATTTTAAGATGAGAAAGCTGAGTTTCAGAGAAGTTAAATAACTTGCCCAAAATCCAGTGGTCTAGAGCCTTACTCTGAGCTACTCCCAGGCCTAGTCAGGGCTGCAGTTTATCAATAAATGTAGCTGTTGACCGCGCTCCACTGCACATGGGGTCCTGCGCCAGACACCTGCACACACCCTTAAATTTCATCCTTATCCTCAACTCTGTGAGGGAAGGTATATATATTCCAGTTTAACAGATAAAGGAACTGAGAAGTCAAACAACTTATCCCTGGCCACACAGCCAATAGGTGGCAGAGCTGGGGCTTGACCCTGGATTTTTCTGACATACAATCTTGTACTTTGCCTCATATATTGGTGGTTTCCACACCTGTAAATACATCTGAACTACCCAGGGAGCATTTATAAAATACAGATTCTTTTTTTTTGTTTTTTTGTTTTTTGAGACGGAGTTTTACTCTTGTTTCCCAGGCTAGAGTGCAATGGTGTGATCTTGGCTCACCGCAACCTCTGCCTCCCGGGTTCAAGCGATTCTCCTGCCTCAGCCTCTCGAGTAGCTGGGATTACAGGCATGTGCCACCATGCCGGACTAATTTTGTATTTTTAGTAGAGATGAGGTTTCTCCATGTTTGTCAGGCTGGTCTCAAACTCCCAACCTCAGGTGATCCGCCCACCTCAGCTTCCCAGAGTGCTGGGATTACAGGCGTGAGCCACCATGCCTGGCCAAAATACAGATTCTTAAGCCCCAGCCCTGGAGACAGCTGGGACAGACACGGGAATCAGCATTTTTCAGAAGCCTTTCAGTAACAGGAACTGCTGCCCCACACCACAGTGCGATGAGTGTGGCGATCCTGAGAGAAGAGGAAGGCTGCAGCCGGCCTGGGCAGGGATTGTGCTCCTGAGAGAGGGTAGGAAGTACAACCCTTCACAATTCTTGGCACCTCTGACATTGATTTGCTGTGTGACTGCTGGTAAGACAACTGACTGTTGGTCATTTGATTTTCAGACATATACGATTAGCAGCTAATGCAGGTGTTTCCTTTATTCGATTCTGATACAGAAATGAGTTACCCAAACAAAAATCTCATCTGCAGAGTGTTTGGATGGCTCTAGACAGTGTGGCCAAGAGGAGGGGCTGTGTTGGCAGAACTGGCCCACAGGCAGGATAGAGGAATTCATGGTCAGTTACCTCCCTGTCTGGTCCTTAGCTTCCAAGTCTGTAACAGGAGCGTGTTGAATGATTAGCACTTCTTAGAGCGTGATATGGAAATTTCTGCCCCTAAAACACATACACGGCTTGTTAAAAATGCAGATTGCATTCACTAGAATGTAAGCTCCATGACAGCAAAGGGCTATTTGTGCCCTATCATGTCCCCAGGCTCAGGAAAAATACCCAGGCAATTTGTTCTATACCATATTTCCAGACCCAGAAACAGAGCTTGACATGTAGTAGGAACTTATTAAATATTTGCTAAACGATTGAATGGATCCTTGGAAACCAGCCCAGGCCTACTGAATTGGCATCTCTACGTGGGGCTAGGAATCTGGGACTCTTTCTGAAGAGCTGCTGGTGATTCTTAAGGGCATCAGCGTTTGGGAACTGCTGAAATTGGTAGTTTCCACCATTTTTGTGGTATGACCTTGGACATTCCCTTGGCTTGTTCCCACATTTAATCTACAGCTGAATCCTAGGGCAGTTTCCCTTAAAAAGGGAAAAAGAGAGAACTACTGAGAAGCTCTTGTCAACAGGAGGGTTTCCCATCAGCATCTCCTCCTTCATGCTGCAGAGACCCAGGGGAGTGCCCAGGCCTGAGAGCTTGGTGATGGAACAGATGGAGGCCAGGGCATGCTGGGGACAGAGGCATGGCTAGGACCTCAGCCTTTGTGGTGCTGCTGTGGCCCCAGGCTGTTCCCGGCAGCCTCGTCAGTGTCAGGTGCATTTCCTGGGTGGCACACTGCCCTCCCCAGCATTGCATTCTGGTTGGGGTGCAGCCCACACTGAAGAACTGCTTTGTGGCCCCTCCCCATTTATAAAATTACCCAGATTATTAGAGTTCACCTGGACAGCTGAATCCTCCTGTGAGCTGCTTACCTGGGAAGCCACGTTAGTGACTTGCCACATGGGCTCAGGGGACAGGGCATACTGCATGTCCTTTCCTTCTGCATGGTCAATGGTTCCTGTCCTCCTGCCTGTAGGAGGAGGACCCCAAGGGAACCCAAATCATGTTCCAGAAAAGACTAGGGGAGAGCCTGTGTCTGAGCAGGGGTCTTATTTCTGTCCATGTTTCTCAACCAAGGCTGCATATCAGGTTGCTTGAGAGAACTTTTGAAAGACTAATGCCTGCTGCACCCTAAACCAATTAAATGTGAACCTCTGGAGGGGGCCCTGGGAATGCACATTTTTTATAGTCAGGTTTGCAAACTATCCATTAGATGGAGCTCATGTTTAGTTGCCTTTTAAGACCACTTCCTCGGGTCAGGCATGGTGGCTCACACCTGTAATTCCAGCACTTTGGGAGGCCAAGGCAGGCAGATCACTTGAGGTCAGGAGTTCGAGACCAGCCTGACCCACATGGTGAAACCCCATCTCAACTAAAATATGCGAAAATTAGCCGGACATGGTGGTGGGCACCTATAATCCCAGCCACTCAGGAGGCTGAGGCAGGAGAATCACTTGAACCCGAGAGGCAGAGGTTGCAGTGAGCCGAGATCACGGCATTGCACTCCAGTCTGGGCAACAGAGCAAGACTCCATCTCAAACAAACAAACAAACAAAAACCACTTCCTTTGGGTTTTGTTTGCTCTATCAAATGTTGTTTAAAAATTAACACACTTTTTTAAAAAGAGCAATTTTAGGTTTATAGCAAAATTGAGCAGAAAGTAGAGAGAATTCCAGTACACCCCCTCCCTTCTCCCTTTCCTTCTGCAAGTTCCCCTTTCAAATGCCGTTTTCAGTACAAACAGCATCGCATGGTTTGCAGTGACCAAAGAATGACTCTCAGATTTCCTCGCATCAAAAGAGGCTCCCTACAACTGCTCATGCACAAACCTAATGTTGGCCTAGGTTTTGTAACACCTCTTTGGAAAAATGGTGGCGTCCCTGGCCCGTTTGTGGCCACAGTGTCTGTGGCAGGCTGGCTGTTCTGCTCCGCCTGGCTGCAAGTCAGCTTGCAAGATTTCTCTGCTGTGTGCTCTGTAGGAAAAACCCTCCTTTCTCAGGAACGAGTCTACAAGGCAACTCGCGTGAGGGCACATATAGAAAAGGGCTCAGGAACAGATTGTAAAATAATCATGTTCAAATCCCCTTAAAACAAAGAAGCCATCCCTCTGCCTCTAATTGTGTCTCCATTTCTTTCTAAAATGTTCTTCAGCTTTTTGAAAATCTTATTTTCAGCTTTTTAAATGTAAAAACATTTCACTAGGGGGCACTTCAAGACTGAGTAAGAAAAATAAACCCCAGCAACTTAGTGACAATACATTCCGCTTCACCGTTAACTGGGTAAACAGTCCTGTACAAAACAAAATATAAAAAATACATAAGGAATTAAATATGTATTTAGCTGAAACTGTGACTCAATTTCTGTGGGTCGTTTTCTACACCTGTTTTCTTCAAACTGGACACAAGCGGCATTCTTGGACTTGCTGACAATTTTGACTCGAGGATTAGAATCATGATAATAATAATGATAATAATGATAGTGTCTTCATCTGGTTGAAACAGCACTTTGCTTACTGCAGTCATTTGATGCAACTGGGTGTTTAAAGCGTTTATTCAAAAATGTATGTTAAAGAAACGTTTTCTTTCGGCCGGGTGCAGTGGCTCAGGCCTGTAATCCCAACACTTTGGGCGGCTGAGATGGGTGGATCACAAGGTCAGGAGTTCGAGATCAGCCTGACCACCGTGGTGAAACCTGCTCTCTACTAAAAATACAAAAATTAGCTAGGCATGGTGGCACGCACCTGTCCTCAGCTACTCAGGAGGCTTGCTTGAACCCTGGAGGCGGAGGCTGCAGTGAGCCGAGATAGCACCATTGCAGTTCAGCCTGGGCAACTGAGCAAGATTCTGTCTCCAAAAAAGAAAAAAAAAAGAAATATTTTCTTTCTAAATATTAATGGGGAGCGTTACAATGGGAGCTAGTAGCTTCTTGCTGCGGGATTAGTGGAGGAATTTTCTGCAGACGAGCGAAGGAGGTCTGCAGGGGGAATCTGGCACCTGAGTGCTGGCCCTGGCTCATTTCTATCCAGCAGTGTGACCTTGGATAAATCACTGTCCTCTTCAGACTTCAATATCCTTATTTGCAAAATGATAATCTCCTGCTAGAAGACACTTAAGCTCTCTTTCCAATCTGACCTGCCATCCCCCAAGCAGTCTCGCTGTGGTGAGAGAGCTCATACTGCATTTTTCCTGAACTTCCGCAAGAAAAGTTAAACCCAAGGCAGTTCTGGGGAGAAAGGCAGAGAGACAGAAGTGTATGAGTGCCAGTCTTGGTTCTCCCTTTTGGGAGGTGTTATGGGTCGAATTGTGTCCCCTGAAAGACATTAAAGTCCCGGGACCTGTGAATGTGAATGTAGCTTTATTTGATAACAGGGGCTGTGCAGATTATCAAGTTCAGATGAGATCATGAGGAAAGGCCCTAATCTGATTGTGTTCTTTATAAAGAGGGGAAATTTATATACAGAGATAGACACAGACAACGGGAACATCATGCAAAAGCGAAGGCAGAGATTGGGGTGATATATGTACAAGCGAAGGAATGCCAGAAGCCACCAGAGGCAAGGGGAGAGACACAAGATTCTCTCCCCTCACAGATTCTGATGAAATGCATTCATTCTCCCTCACAGCGCTCAGAAGGAGGCTACCCTACCAACACTTTCCTCTTGCAGCTTCCAGACTGTCAAATAATAAATTTCTGTGATTTTAAGCACCTGGTTTGTGGTACTTTGTTACAACAGCCCTAGAAAACTAATGCAGAAAGATATTTAACCTTAACCTTCACCCATAAGGATACGAGCAATGATTAAATGAGATGATGTCCAGGAAAGCCCCTTGCACACAAGGCTTGCCATCTGGCAGGTGTTTATCAAATGTTAGTGATTGTAAGGAAGGAATAAAAGAGAGAGGAAGGAGAGGATGGAGGAATGAGGAAGGAAACTCTCTATATGAAGCACCTGTTGGGTGCTGGAAACTTTATGTACTGATCTTTAGTTCTTGCTAACAATTATATTACGGCTGAGAGACTGGGGCCCGTCAGAGATGCAGCCATTTGCAGAAGGTCACAGAGCTAGGAAGCGGTAGACATTAAACTGGGCCCATCTGACTCCAAAACTTGTGCTGTTTCCACGCTGTTATGCTCGTTGTTAGAGCCAAGTATTATTTATCCTGCCATGATAAACCCTATTCATTCCTTCACTCATTCATTCACTTCCTCTGCATTCAAGAGCCAAAAGGAAGTGAAGGCAGGTCTGTTTCCGTGAGCCAATGGCCGACTTGATTCCAAGAAGTCATGGTTTGACTTTCTAGAATGGCTGATGTTAACTGTCCACAAGATTGTTTGCTGTCACAGGCCAGTGTGAGGCTGCCTGGGGAAAGCAGATCCCAGAAGCCAAGCCAGGAGTACTTTGGAGTAAAAAATGGGGCAATTCACGTTTCTTTAGTTTCTTCCTTAAATAAATATGTCCACACTCTATTTTAGAGGGCATTCACAGATGACTCAAAACCAGGTTTATTCCAGGCAGAATCCCTTCAGACCCCAAATCTGTCTTGGTTAATGGCCTATTCTTGATTCAGTATTTATATATTCATCGGGTCTGCCTCACCCTTTTCCTTTCACCTCTCCACGTCCCCCTACACCCGTCCCATCCTGTCCCATCCCATCCAGTCCCGTCCTGTCCCATCCTGTCCCATCCTGTCGCATCCAGTCCCATCATGTCCCATCCCAGCCCATTCCACCCCAGTTAGACATTGACCTGGAGTTTGTCTCATTTTCTGAGGATATAGAGGTGAGCTAGGGAGGAAGCCCTGGAAGGCCCCAGGTTGCTGCAGTACCGTGGGATGTGCAAGATGACAGGAGGTGTGCAGTAGGCACTGGATGGGGTTATCCAGAAGGGCTTCCTAGGAGAGGGGATGACAAGCAGTGGTTCTGGAGAATGCAAAGGGACAGCATTCCAGCCTCAGGGAACAGTGTGTGCAAAGACCTGGACACCCGAAATAGCAAGGCAAGTGGAGACAACTGGAAAAACTTGGAATTGGGCATAAATTATAAAAGAAGGGGGTGAGAGAAGGCTGGAGGGTTAGCAAAGTCTGGGTCATCAAGTCACCCTGGCATTTCAGAGCTTCCCTCCAAGGTGCCTTTTCCACCCACCATTTCCAGAAGCCCCCTCTCTGCGGGGCTTCCTACAGCCCTCAATTCCCTTCCGTTTAACTTTCTTGGATCGGGTGTAGGGGATGGGCTCCTCACTTCTCTCTGCTGTTACCAAATCATTTATTCCTTCACCGGTGCATTTCATCAGCCCATGGCTATGGAGCGCCTACTCTCTGCTAGCCCCTGCTTCAGCCCCTGTGTCCCAGTGGGGAAGGAGTGGTTTATGTGCTTCTTAGCTGAGGCACTTTAGAAATAAGAATTGTGTGGCAGGCTGGAGGGGAACTATTTGAGGACAGTCAGCCCCACTCCTTGGCGCAGAGCATGATGCGATGTGGCTGCTTGGGGACACGGTGCTTGAGCCTCCTCCGTTTCCCCGGCCTCCCTGGACAGACAGCGCCTCTCATCTCAGTTCTTTTGCCTTGGCAAGGCTCTGGAAACACTTTCTTGTGGCTGACACTGTCTGGAAATTTCTGGAGGACAGCTGTGTCCTGAGTACATCCTGCCTGGATGGGCTTTCTTGGCAACCTCAGCGTGACCCTGACAGGAGGCATCTTTGGGGCCAGTTGTGAATGTCTTCATGTTCACCGTCATCTCATTTGTGCCACTGACCTCAGGGATTTCTCTTTTTTATTCTTGAGCTTCCCCCCGTGTACCCTGGGTATATTCGAGTTCTAGGACTTCCATAACACACTGCTGCAAACTGGGCGGCTTACAGCGACAGACATGTATTGTCTTACAGCTTTAGAGGACCAAAGTCCGAAATCTAGATGACGGCGGAGCCACCATTTCTCTGAAGGTTCTGGGGGAGAATCCTCCCTCATCTTTTCTAGCTTCCTGTGGTTGCAGGCAGTCCTTGCATTTGTTGGCTTGTGGCAGTGTCACTCCAGTCTCTGCCGCCGTCTCCACCCGGTCTTTCCCCCTACATCTGTGTGTCTCCAGTTCTCTCTCCTGGCAAGGACATCAGTCATTGGATTTAAGGCCCATTCTAAGCCAAGATGATCCCATCTTAACCTGATTACATCTCCAAAGACTCATTTCCAAATAAGGTCATATTCACAAGTCCTAGGGATTAGGACTTTAACGTATTTTTTGGGGGAACATGATTGACCCCACAATACTGGATGTGAGAAGCAAAGCTTTGTTAAGCCTGTCTTCCTCTCGTCATATAAGAAGCAGGCCTCCGGGTTTCTCCCAGCACTTCTAAAGCTAGAAGGCTTGTTCTGTTAGGGAAAGCTTGGTCCATGACTTCAGGGACACAGTCCGTGGGTGCTGAAGTATGGACAGAATGAAAATGGATCTGCTGAATTTCAGAATGTGGAGAGAGACACAGAGAGTGAGGAAGTGAAAGAGAGAGAGAAAGTCTGTCTCTATCTGTTGTTCCCACCTGATGCTGGCTTTAAGGATCTGTTCCCTTTCCTGAGTGTTCAGCTCTGTTCTGTGTACCTGTCCATTCTGATTTTACCATTTAGTTCCAAGCAGTGCCTCAGGGTGAAAGGTAACTCGGTAAGGCTTGATGGGCAGCCTGTTTCCAGACTGCAGATCAGCTTAGAGGAAGCAGAGATTTCTCTGCACTGAGTTGGGACCAAAAGCAGAACATCACAGCTACCAAGTGCAGCTGATCGGACGTGCCTAGGAAAGCGATGATGCCCATCGATTGGTGTGAACTTTCTAGAAACGTCTAGCAAACAGGTGGCGTTGTGTCTGTGGTCTGAAGCAAAAGAAATATTTGTGCTCCTCCGAGTCGGGTGTTTATCAGATCTTTTCCATAAAGCAAACCTTGTTTGTTTTGAAGCAGTTATCTTTTGAGTGCCTTTCTTTAAACAGATTTCTAGGTATTATGTATTCAGTGGAGAACACCAGCTCCTCTTACCGTTTCTCCCGAGCACGGCGAGCCGGTCGTCTGTGGAGGTGGGCATGCGAGTCTGACTCTGCAGCAGCTGAGGGGTGAGGGGGAGCCAGCACGTTTCCTCTTAGGGAAGCAGATTTTTAATGCGGCTGCAGAAGGCGCTGCCCACAACTCTCTTTTCCCACCCAGGCCAGCGTGTTCTCCACCAGAGCACTTAGGAGACGTGCTGAGATGTTAAGTACTGAGGAGCAGGACGTTTTTGTTGCTATGCGGCAAAGCTGACTGCTTTTTACAAACACATGAAACATTAATATCTACAGAATGGGCAGTTTTATAGTGCACAAGCACGAATTTCCTGGACACAGATTTATTTATTTTTTATTAATGTAACCTTAGTATGCCACATATTTCTTGCAGAGCTCCAGATCTGAAAGGCCTTCGCTGGACCCAATGAATACTTTATGATTCCATTTAAGACCAAGGGAACCAATAAACTCACCCCGATTTACATTTCAGTGGAGTCTCATAAGTAATGCATGCCTGCACACTGCTCGCCCCTCCACTGTCTCCCGGACTACCTTTAATACCTCATCACATGCGTGACCTTTTCAGGAGGCCAAGAACAGAGAAGTGTTCTCTTCAAATGGTTTTCTTTTTCTTCCCTCAACCCATGAAATCTCTGTCTGTGGCCGTGAATAGATAATCCTAAGGAACTGGTGGCTGGGAGGTCCCATGCCCTCTTCCCCTTCTCCCTTCCTGAGACCCTCATGGCTTCAGACACCACCTCTAAGCCATGCCTTTGAGAACCGTACCTGCAGCCCTGAACCAGCAGGCCAGCTCTAGGCCGGAATTCCCACTGCTTTTATTCTAGAAGATGGTACAGTTTTTGTTTCAAAACTAACATTTCTCTGACAGAATCCCTAGGCCAGTTGCCACGTGGATTTCTTCATTTCTGTCTCATGGTGACTATGCTCCATCAGGGCACGGGAAGCTCAGGGCTGTCCTGCATGCTGCGGCTTCGCCCCATCCCTCCCCACTCCTGGACCTGGGAGCTGCTCACTCTGGCAATCCTTCCAGCATACTCCCTCCCGGCAGCCAGCGCCATCTTGAAATGGGCTGAAGTGGATCATGTGATTCCCCTCCCAGAATCTTCCAGTGGTTCCCAATCCTCTAACTCCTGCCTCAGTTTCCAGTCTACTGGCCTGACCTGTGAATTTCAGATTTGCCAGCTTTCACATTTGCATGTGCCAACTCCTTAAAATATAACTCTTTATATATATACATACATGCACACATACACATACATATGTCGGCATATACATATACATATGCATATAGGCTTAAATATGTACTGTACATCCATGTCTACATATATCTGTGTGTTGGAAATCGATGCTTGATGCCGCAAAGAAAAATTAGCACTGAGGCAGAAGAACTTTTAGCAACGCAATTTTTACTTCCTGGACTGCAGGAAGGGTATTCTCGCTAGCCATCTTGCCACAAGAGTACAGTGAATAAAGGAAAACACACAAATGTATCCCTTATGCATTTGGGGTTGTCCTTACTGCTGTGTCTCATCTCTGTTGGCTGGAGCCAGACCTCGCAATCTAAACTAAAATCCGACTGGCTAAAAACTTACAACTTTTCTAAACTGGTAAAAGCAATGGAGAGCTGGGACATGCCTGTGAGCAGGTCCAGCACAGATATCTTGGTTAAAGTACAAGGACATAGAATGTACTACGTGCCTGTAAGCATGGCATGTCTAACAGCTACATAGGATAGGGCTTAACAAAGTTATTAGCACGTTTAGTTTTTAAAAAGAAAAGAAACTTTAAAAAGGAACTTTTCTACTTCCCACATGTGCATATATGTATGTGTGTATCATACCTATCTATCTGTAACAATCTATCTGTGTAGCTATCTATCTAATTTCCTATTGGCTCTGTTTTTTTGGAGAATCCTGACTGATAGGGATTTTGGAGTTCCCTTTACTAACCATCTAGTATAAGTCCCATTCTCTCACATTGCTGTCTGTGACATCTACACATTCTTTAGTACTCCTTTTACAAAAAGGTGGAATCTAATTTTCCACTTCTTGAATATGGACCAGCTTCAGTGACTCACCTCTAGGAAGAGAATGGAAGTGGTGCTGGATGACCCCTGAGGCTAGATTAGTTGATGCAACATAGCGTCAGTCTACTGCTCATGCCCCCGCCCCTCTGTCTCTCATCTATCTTAGGATGTTTGCGCTTGGGATTTACCCACCATATTGTGGGGAAGCCTGTGCTACATGGAGAGGCCATGTAATGTTCCAGCCAACAGTAGCATGTCAGGTGCCAGCTGCCGGCCACTATCAACTCCAGACAGGTGAGAGAACGAGGCTCCAGATGGTTCCAGCCTCTAACCTCAGCGCTGCCCCAGAGATGCTGAGTGGAGCAGAGATGGGCTGTCCCCACTCAGCCCTGCCCAACCTGTGGAATCAAGAGAAAAAAAAAAAAGGATGATGATTATTAAAAGCCACTCTTTGGTGGTTGATATTTATATAACAATAGATAGACAGCAAGAACATTCTCTCTCCTTTTATACTGCTAGCTTTAAAAAATTACTTATCACTATTTGGAATTACGCATCAACTTATTTATTGCCTGTCTTCTCCATGAAATATAAATTCCATGAGGGAAGGAACTTTTTCTATCCTATCTATTATTTTACCCTAGTGCCTATAAGAGCACTTGGCAAATAGAAGGTACCCAGTAAATATTTCTGAATGAATAATCCTCCTGAATCTACTGAATTATACTTTCTTATTTTCTTTCTTCCCTGCTGTCCTTTCTTCCTGCTTGGCCTCAATCTTTTTCTTTCAACTTCCTTTAGTTCTTTCTTATTATCTCCCTTGTTCCTTTAAAAATTTTTTATTCCTTTTTAATCACTTAAGTTTCACATAAATACATTTTCCTTGTAAAAGATTAAAATATTTCAGGTAAAATCAAATCCTTCTTGGCTGGGTGCCGTGGCACATGCCTGTAATCTCAGCGCTTTGGGAGGCCGAGGTGGGTGGATCATCTGAGGTCAGGAGTTCGAGACCAGCCTGGCTAACATGGTGAAACCCCATCTCTACTAAAAACACAAAAAGATCAGCCAGGTTTGGTGGCACGCACCTGTAATCCCAGCTACTCGAGAGGCTAAGGCAGGAGAATTGCTTGAACCCAGGAGGCAGAGGTGGCAGTGAGCCGAGATCACACCACTGCCCTCCAGCTTGGGCAACAAGAGCAAAACTCTGTCTCAAAAAAATCTTAAAAATAAAGAAACCAAATTCTTCTTGGCTGACAATGCACCCCCAAGCCTGGTCCTCCTTCCCCTTCACCTCATTCCTTCCCCACTTTGCCTCCATGGCCCAGATTGATCTGGAAGAGATGAGTCCCTTCCGACCTCACCCCACCGCTGCAGCCTCCTAGCCTACCCCTCTGCTGCCAGAGCCTCTCTCTTCTGACACTGCCTTCATATTGGCAGATTAATTGTCCCCAACCTCTACTTTGAGGGAAACATGACCCTCCAGCTCTCCCAGGCTCTCTGGTACCTGGAAATTACGGTACAAACTCTAGAACCTGGAGCTCAGACTTCCATGATCTGAGCTCTTCCTAAGCTTTTGCTTTTTCTCCTCTTCCTTTGTGAATGATTGGTTCTAGCTAGGAGGCTTTTCCCCACCTCAAGCCTGCTCTGGTTTTCCCATGGCTACCTTTTTGCTGAGATGTGAAGAGTAGTGTCTTCATATCTTCAGCACCTTGCCCATCCTATCTAGCTTTTCAGATGCTATCTGTTTACCAAGTCCTCTGGGGATGGTCCCTGCCCCTTCTTGGAGGAGACCTCTCTTCTGTGGCCTTTAACTGCTCACAGCCTTCTCTCTGCTGTTGTCTTTTGTGGTTATACCTTGGCTTTCTGTGTGTCCATTATTCTTAGTGGGCGTTCAGGCTCATTTGAATATAAGGACCGTACTGTGTCTGTTTCATGTGCTTAGAGAGTCAGGACAATGAAGAGGCTTCTAGAAGGTTCTGTCATTGCTTCTATGGTTTCACACAGCTGCCCTGGAGAAAGCACATATTTGATGCTATCAGGGCCCATGTATTTGTTTCCTGGTCATTGTCATAGTGGCCAGGTGGATCATAAGAGTTAGCAGATTAGTGGGTTTCTTCTCAGTATTTCTCTTCTCCCTAGCCTCACTTGTCTGGTTGGGATCTTTGGACTCTAGGGGCAGGTGTTCTGCTATTTGGAGTCCTCCAATTGCCATGCAGCATAAGAGTTACTTATTGATGGCAGAGCCACAGCTGTAGGCTCTCCATGCCTTTGATACGGAGCAGTGGGAGGACATGGGGCAGAGGAGGAGACAGGAGCCATCTGGAGAGATTAGACTGGGATCAAATTGGCTGTTAGTGGTCCTCCCGGAGCCTCATTCATTTAGTTATTTATTCAACACATTCAACAAATATTTATTGAGCACCTGTTATGTGGCAGGCACTATACTTTGGAGAGGGCTAGGGATGGGATGATGAACAAAACAGACACCTAGCTCTTGTCCTTCTTGCATTTATAGTCTAGTGGGAGAGACAGGCAGATAACTTGCAAGTAAACCATCATAACTCAGCATGGTCAAGGTGATGTTTGAGATGAGCCAGGAGACCCTGGTCACATAAAAGGAACATGGACTTAGCTTTGGGGAGGTAGGGAAAGGCTCCCTAGAAAAAGGATCATTAAAGATAAGATCTGTGTCGGGAGCAGTGGCTCAAGCTTGTAATCAGCACTTTGGGATGCCATGGTGGGCGGATCACTTGAGGTCAGGAGTTCCGGACCAGCCTAGCCAACATGGTAAAATCCTGTCTCTACTAAATACAAAAATGAGTCAGGCATGGTGGCACACAGATGTAATCCCAGTTATTCGGGAGGTTGAGGCAGGAGAATTGCTTGAAACCAGAGAACGGAGGTTGCAGTGAGCCGAGATTGCGCCACTGCATTCCAGCCTGGACAACAGGGCAAGACTCTGTCGCATAAAAAAAAAGAGAGAGATCTGAAGGAGAAAGAAGAGTTTTCCAGACAACAGTGGGATAAAGAGCAAACAGACGGAGGAAGGCACAGCACAGTGGATTGGAGGAGGGAGGGAGATAGGAGAGAGGGAGAGAGACAGAATAGTGAGAGAGAGGAGGAGAGGATCAAAGACTTCAGGTCAGAACTCCCAGCAAAGTAACAGGGACGTGTTTACAAGGACTAAACATCACAGAGGGACTTGTTAGAACTTGGACTTGTTCCCTTATGGACCACAAAGGGCAGGCCAGCTGTCCTCACCTCAGACACTTGCAGTGGTGCCCTGCACGGGCCCCAGCAGGTACACACTATGGCGTGGCATGCAGGTCATTTTCACATCTGTGCATTGGGGACTTAAGCCAAGTGCTGCCTTCTTTGCCCACGCAGTCAGACTGCTCATGTGCCCCTCTCTGACTCTGACATAGAATCTATTCCCTTCTCAGGCTCCTCCAAGAAGGCCACCCTTCTGAGTGAATGGGGTTTGCTGATGTTTTGTAAAGGATGCAGGGAGTTGTGGGGAGGGCTCACATACAGAGCCCAGGCACCTCACACCACTAGAGCCTTTTTCTTCTGAGGCTTCCTTGGATGTGCCCATGACTTGTTGTCTCCTCCCTCTGATCCTCCACCTCTCCCTCCTCTCAGAAGGGAAGCAGCCCCACCTGCTCCTCTGATCCCAGCACCAGCTGACCCAAGCCCCTGCGGGGGTTGATCAAAGCACTTGCCTGACAAAACTGGGTCTCTCCCTGGGGGAAGGATTCTCGTACCAGCTGCTAAAAGGAAGAAAAATAATACTGTTGTAGGGGAAGATAAGACAAGCCTGGAAACACCGACAGCTGGAGCGTCTTATCGGTATGGACCGAGGGTCTGCTCCAGCTGAGAGACAGCAGAGGGGAGAGGCATCCTCGCATCTCTGAACACCCTCGAGTGACTTCCCCTTGGGCTTTCAACAGCACTTTTGTAGGTAGTGAGCTCCCACGCAGGAAAGAGATGTTACTTTGAACTGGCATCATCGTCAGCCCTGGATTTTCTCTATTCTGCTCATTTCCCTTTCTTCTGCTTTCAGTTTTTTAACCCTTGACATTCAACAAATATTTACTGAAGGCCTTTCATGTATTAGGAATAAAACTAGGCATTTACTGTGGAGAGAGAGATTTTCTGGATGGGTCGAGGGAACTCAGAGGGGACTTACGCACACCATCCCCTTTCTCCTGGGAAAGTGCTTGCCTCCCATCACCATGGTGACCACCAACACGGTCATGTCCGTCTTGAACCCTCATTTTGGGCACCTGACCCAGGCTAGGTCAATGAATCTTCTCTCAGGGATTTTTGGTCTTAAGAGACATTGGTTAGTCCCCCTCCTGAAGTAGAAGCTGTATGATGTTACCCTCAAGTGTTTGGGGGTGGCGGGGGGGTGGTGGTGGTGTGGAAGGCATGTCCCCCCTCTCCCAACATGAGGAGAAAAGCAGTGTGCGTTGAAGAAGAATAAACCAACAGTGAAAGGAAAAAAGAGAGAAGAGTTAGGAAAAAAAAATCCTCATGAGATTCAATCTCCAGGCTTTTCTAGTTGTCATCAAACTGGGCTGCATGCCTGCTCTTCCCCCATGTCTGCGGTTTCAATTTGTATTTGCAGTAAAGCCAATAAATTTCCATTTTTGCCAAAACTGATTTGAATGGAGATTCTGTCACTTGCAACCAAACTAGTACAAAGAGTCATTAAAATGAGACACACAAGGTACTTTGCAGTAAATGGGGTTTCACTGAAAATAAAGAAAAAGGCAAAAGGGTGGATTATTCCAAATTATCATGACCTAGAGTATATGAGAAGGTCTGTGAGTGCCTAGGAAAGTGTGTGATACTTAACGGAGCCCCATCCACATTAGTTTTCATCCTGCTTCCCATCCCCTTATCTTCTCTTCCTGGAAATCTATTTCAAGTTAGATGCCGGAAAGCAAAAGGCATTTTAAAAGAAGTTTTGTGTCCTTGTAGATTACTAATCTTCTAAGTGGTATGAAGTAGCCCGGGTGATCTAATGCTTCCCTGATGTCCTACTTTTTCATAGGCTCAAGCTGCAAATGCACTTAATATATAGCCAAAATTATATTGGGAAAATCTGAGTCACAGAGGCATATAAATGGGGGAGCTCTGTTACTGGAAAATCATGGCTTTTAAGAGAATAAATTTTCTATAGAACACTTAGGCACTCCAGAAGATATACAGGGTCTTAGTCTGATTGCTCACATAATCAGAAACTGCTGGGCTTAATGAACTTCACAGGTCACTGCTATGGCCTGAATGTTTGTGTCTCCCCAAAATTAAACCTCTAGAGGGATGGTATTAGGAGGTGGGGCCTTTGGTAGGTTATTAGGTTATGAGGGCTTCACCCTCATGAGCAGGATTCCCAGAGAGACCCTTGTCCCTTATACTACGTGAGGCTGCAGCCGGAAGGTGCTATCTATGAAGCAGAAGATGGGGTCTCACCAGACACTGAATCTCCTGGTACCTTGATCTTGGATTTTCAAGCTTCCAGAACTGTGAGAAACAAAATTTTGTTGTTTATAAGCCACCCAGTTCATGGCATTTTGTAAAAGCAGCCCAAATAGACCAAGGCAGTCCCTTGGTCTTTGTCCAAAATGACTCCCTATGTAGGTTCTAGATGATGTTTTAAATGCTTTTTAAAAGCATGAAGGCCACATCTTTTAAAGGGCTTTGTTTCTAATGGTTTGCCATTTGTTGATGCCTTCTTTGTATTACCACTGCACGTTTTGAATAAGTCATTACACGTGACCAGTGATCAACGTTTGCCTTTGAACTAGATCTCTATCTTGCAAATAGTCACTATGTTGCAGACTTCACAATGCAACTGTGTACAGTGAGATTTAAAAGTGTATAACAGAAGGGTTAATTGGGAGAGGAATCAAGACTACGCTGGAATGATAGAAGCTACGTTGGAATGCTAACATACGTACATATGCAGTATATAAAATATGTATTGCATATGTATATAAAGAGAGAGAGAGACAAAGTGATGCAGAGAGAGATAGAAGTGTAGGCTTCTAGCCTCTTGCTGCCAATCCTGAGTGACAACTGTCATCAGAAATTCAGGGTCTTGATGTCTGCATTGAAATTCCACCACGTGTCATGGTTAAAGCTGTGCGGAAGTTCTAATTACTATGCATAGCTTGCACATAACATAAATAGTTGTAACCTTTCTACAAAGTGCAAAGTCAGGAAATGTTAATCCATAGGGAAGCCATCCCTAGGCCACGGCTCCAGCCTAATCGGTAATTCCTGTTCTTGTTCTCTGATATAGAAAAAAGAAAAAGAGAGATTCCTCTCTACACAGTAACTCAGTCTCTGTTATGCTGTGTGTGCATTAGTAAAATTGATCTCCATAAGAGTTCTTCAAACTGAATTACTTAACAACATCGTTTAGGGCTGGTGCAGAGGGAGAGAAGTCAGCAGGATCAGGTCTTAAGGAAGTTGCTAACGTGGAGACTTAATAAGGCTTCTACACTTTGCAAAACATGTCTGGCCATTGCTTGTAGAAGCCTGCTGCGCTTTACACCTGGGAAACAAGCCCTCTGAGCATAGGCTCTTGGCAAAAATTGCATTAAGACTATTCATCTGGAGGTGATATGAATTTAATATATTAGTTTCAATTCACTCCTCTGGTTCCTCAAGGTAATGACACAATTCAGGCTGATTGTTGAGTGGAAGGCTCCTACCTTCCAATTCTGAAGTTTTGTTTTTTTTTTTAATTTTATTTTATAAAATTCATAATAGGGGAGGCCAAAAAGAAAGAAAGAAGAAAAACGATGAACCAAGTGAAGTCAGGTGTTAACACAAACTAAAGAGCTGTTTTCCTTTAGTTTTGGATGTCACGGGATCCTCAGTACAGGGCAACGGGGTCCTAAGAAGGAGGATCTTAAAGCAAAGATTGGGACCTGCAGGCTGCTATGCGGGCTGCTTATCTCAGGGTGCATCAGGGAATGGCCTGGGGAGCGGACAGGTAGCTCCTCAATCTTCGGGCAGGATCGGGGCAGTGAGGCATTTGTGAAAATTTCAGACAGCACTAAAAAAGATCAAGAATCAATATAAATAATATATTAATGCAATATTTAAAAAATCAAAATGAATGCAAAAATAATCTATAAGAAACAAAATATAAAATTTTAAATAAATATAGGATTGACCCCTACACTCAGACGACTCACCCTCCTCAATCCTTCCCTTGCCCTGTCCATGGTGCCTACTTATCAGTGACTGCCACCCCAGCACCTAAGAGCATCTTAGTTTGGGGATAAAGCAGGACAAAGCTATCTACTCTACCTCGGTGGTGTTTCCCACCTGTGTCAGTCCATTTTCATATTGCTATAAAGAGCTGCCCAAGACTGGGAAGTTTACATAGGAAAGAGCCTAAATCGACTCACAGTTCAGCATGGCTGAGGAAGCCTCAAGAAACTTACAATCATGGCAGAAGGTGAAGGGGAAGCAAGGCACCTTCTTTACAAGCTGGCAAGAAGGGAAGAACGCCTTATAAAACCATCAGGTCTCATGAGAACTCACTGTCACGAGAACAGCATGGGGAAAACTGGCCCCAGGATTCAACTACCTCCACTTCATCTCTCTCGACACATGGGGATTATGGGAATTACAATTCAAGATGAGATTTGGGTGAGGACACAAAGCCTAACCATATCACCACCTTTTGCTGTAATAACAATGTCATTGTTCATGGTTATATATTGTGGACTCATATTCCACTGCAGACACTACTGAGTTCTCTACACAGCAGATTCTTTTAATTCTAACAAGTGAGGCAGGCGGTAGTGTCCACAGGTGCAGAATCTGAGGCTCCGAGAGGTTCAGTCACATAACCCTATGCAAGTGAAGAGCTGAAGTTCCAATTCAGGACTCTCTGATTTCAAGGCTGTGCACTTCATCAGGGCACCATATTCCAACTCCAGAGTGAGCCAGGGTTCAGTCATAGACAGAGGGAGTCAGGAACACTGCAGGGAGCATCAAGGAATCTAAGCAGAATTTCCCATGATGCCCTTTTGTCGATTGGCCGATTGGTCTATACTTGGCTTGAACCTTTGCAGCAATGGGGAATTTCTTATTTTCTATGACAGTTTCTCTATTTTGGGGCCATTCCTGCTTTTGGAAACACATCTGCCACCTCATCATGTCCACATATTCTTTCCATTTTTCTCTTTTGCAATAACTCTTCCTTTGCTGGTAACATCTTTTCTTGCTATTGTCTGTTATTGAAACTCCTAACTGTTTCTTGAAACCCAGATCAAATATCCCCATCTTTATATATCTTTGTCATATTCTCTAGATCAATTGTTATTCCTCCATCTCTTATCTTTTGGCATTTTACACTTGTTTATGTTCTTATTTTTACTACATTTTTTGCATGTAGTTATGTGTTGGCATGTTTACCTCTCTGCTAGACTGTGGAGTCCTCAGGGGTAAGAACTATGTCTTGTTTATCTTCGGGCCTCAAACACCTAGTCTGTTGTCTGGCTCACACTAAAAATGCTTTTGTTGGAGTCAGGAGAACTAGACAGATCAACTGGGAATTCTGCTTATAAGAGTACCCTTCATATGCTAGGAATCGCCTGTGGCACCTCTCCTGTTACAAAGGAAGGAAGATGGATTTTGATGTCAAATAGACACAGGTTTGAATTTAAGTCCTACCTGTCCTACTTTCTAGATGAGTGACCATGGACACATTATTTTAATCTTCACTTTATTCCTTTCTCTTTTCTGATTTCTTTTCTTCCCCACCACGCTACCCCAATATTCTCATTTTCTCTCTTTCCACTTTTGCTTCTTAACTGTTCACACACAGCCTCCAGCAGGGCTATCCCAGGGCTCAGCACTTGCTCAGGGCCTGCATATAGCTCTCCCAGTCCAACTCCAGGCTGTTTCTAAAGCCTGAGGGTGACTCTGCAAAAAGAAAACTTTTAGACCATCAGGCACTGCTTAATCAATCAGGTACACTGACTGGCCCTGCAAAATCCCTCCCAGAGCACAGCATCTATCTTTGATTTTAATGATGTAAAGGACAGAAAATGGATATCCTTTAATGGTGGGGCTTCCCATTAGGGAGGTGTCTTCACAGCAATGGGAAAACCCTGGAGCACATGCCAACCCCTGGGGGTCAGGCTTGCTTGGTGCTGCCATTTATTCAAGTGCAAGTCCTGAAAGCAGGAATATTTTCATGCAACAGCTCTTCCTAAGGTAGAAGACGTTCATCCCCTCAGGGCGTATGCCTCCTTAAACAAGAGGAAGACAGAATTTAAACTTTTCCTTCAATTCTCCCGTCCACAAAGTTTCTATTACATGAAGAAAGGGGACTTTAAGCACTACTGCATTTAAAGATTTTAATAAGTAATGCTTGATTATGCCTATGATGTAGAGACTGTGACAAAACACACAACTAGATGCCTAAGAATCAAATGACACAAAAAACTTCAACGAAATCATTGGAATATGTACGCCCACGTCTGCAAGCTTTAACTCTGTGCTGAAAAAGCAGACACCCAGATCTGTGGGGAACACACGGAGCAGGCCAAATCCTCCCGAGGATTCCAAGCTTGAGTCCTGTCATTTCCAAGGTAAGCATTTTAAGAATTCTGCATTTTCAAAACTCGTGGTCCCGCTGATGAAAGGCATGAAATTCAAATCTCTTCTTCTACTGTTTCCTGCTGCTTTTGAGCTCAGCGAGATTTTCAGAGCACCAATCTGTTTTTATGCCTCCAGTTTATTCTGCACCGCAACCCAAGGCAATGCCAACATGTAAAGCATGATTCTACAGATTGCAGCCACCGTGCTGCTCCGATGTCTGACAAGCCACGGATAGTGAAAAGCTGTGGGGGGTGGGAGTGGAGGGGCTCCAGGAAGGAGAAGGCTGGACTCCAAAGGGACAAGAAAGAGGTGTTGGAGAATGAGGCTCTTTTTTGTCATTCTGTATGCGTGGTGGAAAGATATTGCTTTTGTTGTTCAGCCCGCCTCACTTTGGTGAATCACTCCTCTATTGCATGTGTTCTGATGGTGCTGATAAAACCATGCACAGGTTACTTCCTTTTGTCCTTCAGAGCCACATTCTACTTTTTTTTTTCTACCTTCTCTGCCTGGGAGGCTGAGCTGTAGGAACCTCATCACCTGGGGTCCCTTCTCCTTGGCTTCTGGTTGGATTCATCCAATGAGAGGCACCGACAGGAGACCAGTGCTGGGAGGACAAGGTTCTTTCTCAGGCTCTTTCTCTATGGGTTGCTTCCAGCTCGTGCAGGTGCCCACAACTACCTCTGGATTCTAGGAACTGTCTCCCTTATGCCTTTTACCAGGAGAAGTTACAGCTTCTGGCTGTTCTTAACTCTAGGGTTCTTCCCCATCCCTTGTAAATTTCCTCCATTCTGCACACTTCTTTGTAAAGAGTCTCTTTACTAAGCTCACCTCAAACATCTCATGAGTGTGATGTCTGTTTCTTATTAGCAACCTGACTGATAATGCTGTATATCCCATTCCCCTTCAGTATTCCCCCAAAATCAAAACCAAATACTGTGGACAGTCACATGCCCCACGTGGGTTCCTTCGTTCATTCAGAGATATTTACTATTTACTATAAGCCAGGACTGTTCTGGGCATTGAGGGGTATGAGGCAAAATGGCAGACCCAGCCTTTGCCCTCATGGCACTTACATCTCAGTAGGGGAGACTAGAAAAAGACTAATCAATCACGCACGCTTGAGATCATCTCAGATAGTTATTCAGACTATAAAGAAAAGGAAGAAAGGTGGCAGCAGATAGCTGGATGGGTTGTAGGTGGGTCAGCAACCTCAGGTCATGTGGCTAGAGAGTGGTTCTGGGAAGAGGACCATTAGGAGGAGTTCTGGGTGACAAGTTGTAGGAATACTGAGGGGGAATGGGATATACAATATCTTCAGGGAGAAACACAAATTACATGAAAGGGGCAGCAAAGGACAAGTATTTAGGAGCAAGAATGAGTTTGGTGTAAAGAAAAGAAAGAGGCCAGTGTCCCTGAAGAATAGTAAGCTGGGGATAGGTACTGAGGTTAGAGAGATGTGGGGGCCTGATGATGTGGTTAAGGGAACAAAGGACTTAGATCTTATTCTGAGGGAGAGGGGGCCATTGTAGGACTTTAATATAGGAGTGATGTCATCTTCTGCACATTTGGTAAAAATTCCTCTGGCTGCCATCTCACGAGGGCCAGTGGCTACATGATCTCTTGTCCCCTCCGTATATATCATTGTCAATCGTCTTTCTCATTGGGGTATCCTGGCTTGGGAGGTGGCAACACATCCACTATGTGATCGGGTAGAAATCTGGACACTTTCCTTGAACTGCCACACATCACTTAACCTCTCCATTCAGCAGCTACACCCATCCTTCCTGCTTCTTTTGCAATTCGCCTGTCGGCTTTCACCCACTCCGTCCATCCTTAGATCGGGAACCTCGTCATTTCTTATCCCGATTCCTGCACCAACTTCTCTACTTTCATCCTCTTGTACCTCTGGTCCATTTCCCACTCCACTGCAAGGGTGATTTTATCAAAACGCACTCCCCAGCTTCCTATTCCTGAATGAATTTTCATTGCAACCCAGGCTGGGCATTATTTACCCCCTACTCACCTTCCTGGTCTTCTTGCCTCGTAATACTCTTAACAGATGCCCTGCGATCTTGCTTCTTGCACCTCTTAACCTGTCAGAGTCTGCTCCTTCTCACCTCCAGGTCTTTTCTGCTGCTGTCCCCTCGGACTGGGGTGCTGATTCTCCGTGGCTCCCAGTCATGCCTGGTTTCGGTAATTACCTCCTTGGTAAAGCCAGTTATCATGCCCCACCCATGAGGCAGTTGGCCTGTGCTCCTGTTTTTGAGAAGTTCTATTTCTGCTCTTGCCACACTGTTAGGTAACATACTGTTTACTTATTTATCTTCTTCTTTTTTTTTGAGAGGGGTCTCACTCTGTCACCCAGGCTGGAGTGCAGTGGCACGATCTCGGCTCCCTGCAACCTCTGCCTCCTGGCTCAAGCCATTCTCCTGCCTCAGCCTCCTGCTTGTTTATCTTCTCCACTAGACTGTGTTCCTCTGCTGATGAGCATGGGTATGGGAGCCCCAGAGCAGGTCCTGAGGTTCTGGAAGCCTCGCTCTGCCTCTTTGGTTGGTAGACTGGAGGTAAGTTCCAGGATCCTGAAGGAGAAGCTCTCAGGCAGGGGTGGTCTGGGGGCTTGGAGCAACAGCAATTCACTGGCTGTTATCTGTTCTCTTACTGTTAGAATATTGAATGGCCTGCACTTAGCAGCTGCTCAGGAAATCTTTGCTGAATGAATTCATGTTGCTTTGCCTCCTCTATGAAGCCTGGCTGACTTTACCTCTGGCTTACACGTATAACCCCTCTTGGAAAAGCATTGCATTTTTGGACAAAACTATATAAATTAGTGTTGAATGGTTCTTCACCCCAGTTCAAATGCAAGGCTTCCTTATAGTAATACCTTATAGCAATTACCTTATAATAATAAGGTACCTATTCCCATTTTACAGATGACAAAACAGAGGCACACAGGGAGAAATAAGTTGCCCACATCGCTCAGCTAATAAGTGCTGGAGTTGGGATTGGAGCCCAGGCAGCCTGGCCCCGGAGTCCACTCATGTATGGACTGTGACTGCAGGGCACAGGAGAGCCTCCCATCACAGGCTGCACAGCTCCTGGGACGCCCCACAGCCCAGCTCTCATAGTCACCACCGCTGCTGCCTCTTCCTGTTGCAGAGAATGATTTTGGGGTTGAAGAGATTAAAAATGCAAAGTGGCATTTGGGTTTGTGCATCGCATCATGTTTAGTTTTGTTATTCTTTGGAGATCTTTTAAAGTCAGTACAGGTGACTGGAAACATCACTGCTACAGCAGGGAGGATGACTTTAGCCAAGCTACTTACATCCCTGTGCCTCAGTTTTCCTATCTATCCAATGGGGATAATAATAGTATATGTTTTGTAAAGTTGTAAGAATTAAATGAGTTAGTACACGCTAAATGCTTAGGACAGTGCTGTATGCACTGTAAGTACCCAATAATGGATTCTTTCTCTCCTTTTCCTTCTCTTCCTCCTCCCTCTATGAAGTTTGGGGCTCAGTTTAAACATCACTTCCTCAGGGCGGCTTCCTTAACCTTAGGTCAGGTTAGCGCTTCTGGATAAGCATTTCCCTAGGGCTGTCCATTCCATGTCCATTCCATGATGGTTTTATAAGGGGAAATCCCATTTGCTTGGTTCTCTCATTTCTCTCTTGCCTGCCACCATGTAACACCTGTCACCTTGTACCATGATTGTAAGAAAGTCCATCACTTTCTCTGCATTTGTATGTGTATATGCATATTTGTGTGCACAGGTGCATAAATAAGCACACATACACATGCAAATATGTGTGTGTGTGTGTGTGTGTGTGTGTGTGTTTGTGTATACATTCTTCTAGGCCTGTCTATATTAAGACTAAGGTGCATGACTGCACCTTAATGTCCATCTCAGAGCTTGGCACCTAGCAGATCCTCAGTAGGTATTTCTAGAATGGATACTGGGTGAGAAGTTTAACTTCCACCTTCTAAGAGTGGCCCTGAAATCCCCAATTCTGGTTTTCTTTTCACTACAGCACACCAAGCTCTATCCACAGCCTCCTCCAGCCTCTCCCAGAGGGATGTGGAGAAACTGTGTAGCTGTCAGCTAGACTCAGGGCTCCCTCCAATCCTGTTAGGCCTGTCATCTTTCATACTATGAAACTTTTTGATCTTGCCTCATCCCTGCATTATTCTTTTCAGTTTCATAGTTCACTTCTTCATGTTTTACTTTTGCTTTACAACTCACGTTTTGGGGCACGTCTTTTGAGTGAATTCTTGGGTTAATTATTATCGGAGGGGCTGAACATAAAGCACTTTTCAACATGCTTTGGAATATGAAAGTGGAGCTTTTCTTTCTGCTTTTATCAATTGAACTTACTCTAGTTGACCATGAAACACACATTTAACAAGAGCTGCAATTGAAACCCCAGAACTCCAAGCAGCAACGTGCAAGGTTGTGGTCACTACTTGAAAGTGACTCAAGAGCGAACTGATTAAACGCCTTAATGCTTTGCCAGTCCCTGTTTCCTTAACTGCCTCCCTCACCAAAAATAAAAAAAAACCTGTGATTCATGACAATTCTATGTTCAAAATACAAGTTTAATTTTTATAAACAAAAACATTTAGTTTACATTTTTGATCTCTTGCTTTAAAAACTTCCAGCAATCTTTCAACCTTCCTTATCTATCTAATACCAGTGTATAATTTTTTTTCCTTCTTTATGATCACTTACATGCTCTGGTCTGTCTGAGATTTCTGCTGATAGGGCTGCAGGCAGGTTTATGCCAATACGAAGAGGGAAGGCGTATTAGTCTGTTGTCACGCTGCTGATAAAGACATATCCAAGACTGGGCAATTGATAAAGAAAAAGAGGTCTAGACAGTTCCACGTGGCTGCGGAGGCCTCACAATCATGGCGCCAGGTGAAAGGCATGTGTTACATGGTGGCAGGCAAGAGAGAAATGAGAGAACCAAGCAAATGGGATTTCCTCCTATAAAACCATCAGATCTCATGAGACTTATTCACTACCACGGGAAGAGTGTGGGGGGAAACTGCCCCTATGATTCAATTATTTCCCACAGAGTTCCTTCCACAGCATGGAGGAATGATGGGAGCTACAATTCAAGATGATATTTATGTGGGTACACAGCCAAACCATATCAGAAGGATAAAAGGGAATTTATTTTGCTCATAGAGACACTTTTTTTTTTTTTGAGACAGGGTCTCACTCTGTCACCTAGGCCGGAATACAGTGGTGTGATCATGGCTCACAGCAGCCTCGAATTCTCAGGCTCAAGTAATCCTCCTGCCTCAGCCTCCTGAGTAGCTGAGACTATAGGTAGGCACCACCATGCCCTGCTAATCTTTGTATTTTTTGTAAAGACAGGTTTTCACGATGATGCCCGGGCTGGTCTCCTGGGCTCAAGCAATCTGCCTACCTTGTCCTCCCAAAGTGCTGGGATTACAGGTGTGAGCCACCGTGCCTAGCCTAAGAAAACTTTTACATGTATCTCCTGAGATACAAGATTCCAAGACCTTCACTGAGACTCCCAGAGCAAAGTCACTGAACAAATATGGAGGGAGACAGCACGTGTGGTCTCCAGCCTCGCTGGGTTGACTTCCTGACAGCCAGCAAGATAGAGTCAGGGCTGCTGTGGGCTGAGCTGGAGGTTCGTATGCATGCGGGGTGGGTTGGGGACAGCACCAGACCCGATGGGTCCCTTCCTGGGGCGCAATCCTTCCCAGATTTACTCTTTCCACCCCAAACTGAGGACATAAGACTTTGAGACGAGAAGAAAAATGAAACTTTTTGAGAAAGAAAACACAGGCTTCCTTGGACACTCAGGTTTGATTCTGAGCCCAAGATCTTCATGCTTTAGGCTCTTTTCTTTGCTATGCATTCAATCTCTGTGAAGCCCTTTCCAAAGCACTGCTCTTGTGCTCTGTTTATTCCAAATACAGTCTCAGTGCAGCTTAAATGAGAACCAAGGGTGATGGAGCTGACCAGGACATTTTCTTCACACAGTCCCAAACAAGCTTGAAAGAGGAGAGGACGCATCCACTCCAACCTTTATATTTCCTCCAGATCCAGCCTCCTTTTCTTCCTCATCTCCCCACCAGGTCCACATTTAAGAGCAAAAAATATTCTTGTGACTTTAAGTATTTGAGCTGCCGGTCCAGGTTAAGTTTTGGAAAAACATGAGCATGCTTGGTTTTGCAGTCAATCTAGAGCAATTTTCAGAAGGCCAGGCCCTTTCTGCATTTTTACTTTCTTTTTAATTTATTTATTATACTTTAAGTTCTGGGGTACATATGCAGGTGGTGCAGGTTTGTTACATAGGTATACATGTGCCGTGGTAGTGGTTTGCAGCATCAATCACCCCGTCATCTACATTAGGTAATTCTCCTAATGCTATCCCTCCCCAATCCCTCCCCAATCCCCCTACCCCTCAGGCCCCGGTGTGTGATGTTCCCCTCCCTGTGTCCGTGTGTTCTCATTATTCAACATCCACTTATGAGTGAGAACATGCGGTGTTTGATTTTCTGTTCTTGTGTCAGTTTGCTGAGAATGACGGTTTCCAGTTTCATCTGTGTCCCTGCAAAGGACATGAACTCATCTTTTTTTAATAGCTGCATAGTATTCCAATGGTGCATATGTGCCATAGTTTCTTTGTCCAGTCTATCAGTGATGGGCATTTGGGTTGATTCCAAGTCTTTGCTATTGTGAACAGTGCTGCAATAAACATTCTTTCAAATGAAAATATCTTTCTTGTTTTCACTGGTTATCAAGGTAAGCAATCTGTCTGGCATTACTGGCTTAGAATTCAAACTGAGGTCAAATCCCGTTTTATATTTAGATAACATGGCTTGAGCGCCAGCTTGCTATTGTAGGAATGGATTGACCTTTCTGGGGTCTTTTATTTTTTTCTGTGTCAAGTCCAAGAACTCCAAAGACCTTAGTCAGTCCTAGCTTCAATTTCAGTGACTGCAGTCGGAGCTGAGTGCGTAGGAAGAAACTGGCAGCCGCACAGCAAGCCGCATAGGAAGACCTGAACTGCCTGGGAGGAAGCTGACAGCTTCTCTAGTTTGTGTATTGCAGCCACACAGATTGAGGCTCTGAAGAGGATGCTGGCCTCAACCATGTGCTGCAGTGCTCACAGCTGCGTGATGGCGGCCAGGCACAGCTCCTAAGGGTATCTCTTTTTCTGGGACTACCTTCAGCAACGTCTTGAGTTTTTCATAGTGAAGACTAACCTCTGACCTTTTCCTCTTTTGCCTGAATTCCTATCTGAGGGACCAAGGTTTGTCATGCCCAAGGAACCATAAAATCTTATCAGATGAGTTTTATTTAATCCTATATAACGTGACTTACTTTCCAACCTGACTCTGGCATAACATCACGTGACAGATAAAGAAAATCACACTATTTTATCCCTAGATGTTTCTTTGCTATATTTTGAAATGGCCCTCCAGAACCATCTTCGGTGGGAGAAAATTTGCATCTGTCAAGAATCTCTATTAAGGTAACTAGATCTTTCCCCTTCCAGGGCCTCCCAATCCTGAAAGAACTTAGAGTCTATCACCTTTTAGTGGTCTGAATAGGTAACTTTTGCCATCTGTTGCCTATGAGGGTGGCTGCCTATGAGTCTTCATGTACATAACAAGAACCTCAGTCTCCACAACTTCTTATCTTACCCTAGACACACCTTTCTATTGATTCCAGGTTTTTCCGATAATAACTCTTTCAACCAACTGCCAATTAGAAAATCTGTGAATCCACCTGTGACCTGTACGCTCCCTCCCTACCCACCCCTACCAAACCCTGTGAGGTATACATTGGTTCAGTCTGGAAAGGTGAGCCTGCCTTTCTGGACCCAACCAATGTATACCTCACATGTATTGGTTGATATCTTGTTTCCCAAAAATGAATAAAATCAAGCTGTCAAACAACCACCTTGGACACATGTTTTCAGGACCTCTTGGAACTGTAAATGGGGCAATGGTCACTCATATTCAGCTCAGAATAGAAACTTCTTTAAATATTTTTACAGGATTTAATTCTTGTTGTCAACAATAGGTAACCTGCCCAGTATTAAACTCCATTTCTCACTCATCTGATTCCTACTGATTCCCTGCTCAACCCAATCGTCAAAATGTGAGTACACACATCTGCACAACACACACACACATACCTCCCGGTAGCTTCCTGGTCCTACCCATAGGGCACACTCCCTATTCAGTGTTCTTACTCCTCATTAGTCAAAGTGTGGTCACCTGTTGAGCAGCTTTAGCATCCTCTGAGCTTGTTAGCAATTCTCAGGCTTTACTCCAGACCAACTGACTTGGAATCTGTATTTTAGCAAGTTCCCTGGTGACTCCTATGCCCTGCCATCTCCCTGCCAAGAAACCTTCCCTCTTCCAACTACAGGGCCTCTCCTCTCCAATGCTGCCTGCCTGTGCCTGAACCCAACCCCAGGGCCTGTAATGTTATGCTTCAGCCGGACTGGTGGCCTCCATGGATGCCCCTGGCCCCACCTCTGAGTTTCTTTTGGATCTTGGAGTGCAGCTGTCCTCACATAGTTAACAAGAATTCTGGACAGAAATATAGTTATAAGTAAGCACTAACCAGGCTGCACCTTGACCTACTTCTGTGTAACTGAAAGCCACTTAATGCTAGATACCGGCTATCTGCATCCCCACTGTTTCTATAGCTAGGATTTCTGATGTTAGAATCCTAAGCCTTTTGTTTCAGAATTGCTTAAGCAATTCTGATCCTGAGTTCTGATCCTGAGTTTCTTAAGCAACTCATATCCTGAGTTCAAGCAAAACAGTTGTTACCACCGGTTTTAAGACCTTCATAGAGAAGCCAAATCAGCATGAAAATACAGCGTCTTTACCTCCTTCTCCCGTGACTGATCCCTGCACTCTCAGACCAATCAATGATCTCTAACTTCGGTCCACTCCAAAGCCCTTAAAAACTTTGGCCCCCAAATCTTCAAGGAGACACTCGAGGATTCCTCCTGTCTCCTTTGGTGGCCCTATGATTAAACCTCTTTGCTGCAACTCGATGTCTCAGTGCACGGAGTTGCCGTGTGCTTCAGGCAATGAACCTATTATGGTTACAGTTTACCTATTACAAGTATAGGAGAAGGAGTTGTCTCTGTTCCAGATCCTATCTAGCTTTCTGACACCCAGCAATTCACGGAAGTGATTTGTCTTTTGTTTTTTGAGACAACGTCTCATTTTGTTGCCCAGTGGCACAATCTTGACTCACTACAGTCTTGACCTTCCCAGACTCAAGCGATCCTCCTGCCTCAGCCTCCCGAGTAGCTGGTACTACACGCAGGCACCACCATACCTGGCTAATTTTTAATGTTTTTAGCAGAGATGGGGTTTTGCCAGATTGCCCAGGCTGGTCTGGAACTCCTGGGCTACTATGCCCAGCTGTGATTTGTTTTTAGGTGACTGCTTCGGAGCTCACATTCTGAGGCCTCTCTGGATGCTCCCACAATGCACAGAGTTTAGAGGAGTGAACCTGGGCATCCAGAACAAGCTCCTCTGGGGAGCTGAGTCACTGGGTCTTGGCTCAATGTTCTTCTATTAATTAGCACATCTGCCTATATGGAGATCGTAGAGTTCTAGCAACTACCCCACAGAAACTATGAGTCTGTATTATTGAAAATCCTTACATGATAGTGACATAGCTCTCATTAAAACTTCATTCTCCCTCTGTTTTACAAGCCACATGCTTGGGGCTAACATATTATATTGCTGTAGGTGAATTCATTTCCTGAGCTCCTTGATTTGTTGAGAAAATGTGTTCAGCTGCTTTTAATAGAAATTCAACTACAGTGGCTTACACAAATAGAGGTTCTTTTTCCTCAGCTAAAAAAAGAGTTCAGAGGCAGGCTATCCAGGGGATGTTCCAGGGGCTCCAAGATGCTCTTGGGAAGTAGGTCTCTTCCAACTTTGAGCTTCACCATCCTTAACAGGTGGCCATGCCACCTCCGGGCATGATGCCTGAACCACAGGCAAAAACTAGGCCAAGGTCTCGTAGCAGCCAAGCCTGTTATTGTTTATATCAAGAAAGCAATAGTTTTCCGAGAGGGGCCGTCCTGTATGTTCTCATGTGTCTCTCATTAAATTGGGTATGGTGATGTGCAAATAAGGAGGAGGTGAATCTGGGGTTCCACAGACATCCAGCAGTGGCTTCACAGCTGTCATTTAGGATACATTTCCAGGTAGTGCTGCTAGAGTTGATTTGATGTGGGAGAGATTGGGGAGGAAGGAAAAGGATTCAGAAGCTGCTATAATAATCTGGGCAAGAAGTGGGGAGGGTCTGCATGAAGGCAGGTGAACAGCAGGAAGGACCACCATCTCCATGGCTGCCCCCTCTCCACACCCATCATCGCCCCCTCTCCACACCCATCATCTCCCCATCTGGACCCTGTGATTACCCCTATAGACCTCTCTTCTCCCTCTTGTTCCCTCCACATAGCAGCCACGGTGATTGTGAAATATATACCCAAATCAGAACAAATCACTCCTTTGTTTTAAACCTTTGAATGCCAATTTCACTTACGAAACCCTCAATCCTTACCGTAGCCGACAGGGCCCTAGAATATCTGGTGCCTGAGGAACTTCTCTGCTTTCATGTCTTTCCAGTTCTCCCCTTTCCCTCTGCTCCAGCCACATAGCTCCCCCTGGTTTCTGAATGTAGCTTGATTCTGCCCCAGGGCCTTTGAACTGGCAGTCCTCCCTCACACCCCATCTCTCTCCTCTCACTTCTCTGCATGGCTGGCTTTTGCTCATCTTTCACATATAACCTCTTCTGAGAGGCCTTCTTTGACCACCTGTTTTAAGTGGTCCGAACATCCATCAACTACTCCTCTCCTATTGGCGATTCTCATGTCTCCAGTGCTAAGCTGAGAGCAGGAATCTTCTCCTGCTCATGCACCTGAGTCCTAGTGTTCATGATTGTGTGTGATACATGGTAGGAGTGGTGTACCTATTTGTTAAATACATGAGAGTAAGTGGAAGAACTTAAACAAATTTACAAGAAAAAAACAAACAACCCAATCAGAAAGTAGGCAAAGGATATGAACAGACACTTTTCAAAAGGAGACATTTATGCAGTCAACAAACATATGAAATAAAGCTCATTATCACAGGTCATTAGAGAAATACAAATCAACACCACAATGAGATACCATCTCACACCAGTTAGAATGGCGATCATTAAAAAAATCAGGAGACAACAGATGCTGGAGGGGATATGGAGAATTAGGAATGCTTTTACACTGTTGGTGGGAGTGTAAATTAGTTCAACCACTGTGGAAGACAGTGTGGCAATTCCTCAAGGATCTAGAACTAGAAATGCCATTTGAACCAGCAATCCCATTATTGGGTATATACCCAAAGGAGTAAAAATCATTCTATTATAAAGACACATGCGCATATATGTTTACTGTGGCACTGTTCATAATAGCAAAGACTTGGAACCAACCGAAATGCCCATCAATGACAGACTAGATAAAGAAAATGTGGCAATGGCAACAAAAGCCAAGATAGACAAATGGGATCTAATTAAACTCCAGAGCTTCTGCACAGCAAAAGAAACAATCATTAGAGTGAACTGGCAACCAACAGAATGGGAAAAAAATTTTGCAACCTACCCATCTGACAAAGGGCTAATATCCAGAATCTACAAAGAACTAAAACAGATTTACAAGAAAAAAACAAACAAACTCATTCAAAAGTGGGAGAAGGATATGAACAGACACTTTTCAAAAGAAGACATTTATGAGGACAGCAAACATATGAAAAAATGCTCATCATCACTGGTCATTAGAGAAATGCAACTCAAAACCACATTGAGATACCATCTCATGCCAGTTAGAATGTCAATCATTAAAAAAACTGGAGTCAACAGATGCTGGAGAGGATGTGGAGAAATAGGAACACTTTTACACTATTGGTGGGTGAGTAAATTAGTTTAACCATTGTGGAAGACAGTGTGGCTATTCCTTAAGGGTCTAGAAATAGAAATACCATTTGACCCAGCAATCCCATTGCTGGATATACACCCAAAGGATTATAAATGGTTCTATTAAAAAGACACCTGCACACGTATGTTCACTGTGGCACTGTTTACAATAGCAAAGACCTGCAACCAACCAAAAATGCCCATCAATGATAGATTGGACAAAGAAAATGTGGCACATATACACCATGGAGTACTATGCAGCCATAAAAAATGATGAGTTTGTGTCCTTTGTAGGGAAATGGATGAATCTGGAAACCATCATTCTCAGCAAACTGACACAAGAACAGAAAACCAAACACTGCATGTTCTTACTCATAGGTGAGTGTTGAACAATGAGAACACATGGACACAAGGAGGGGAACATCACACACTGGGGTCTGTTGGGGGGTGGGGGGCTAGGGGAGGGACAGTGGGGGGCAGGAAGTTTGGGGAGAGATGACACTGGGAGAAATCCCTGATGTAGGTGATGGGGGGCTGGAACAGCATACCACCATGGCATGTGTGTACCTATGCAACAATCCTGCAAGATCTGCACATGTACCCCAGAACTTAAAGTACAATAAAAAAAAAGGGAAACTTGGAGTCACCCAAAATGACTAAAAGTATGACAATGGACAAATTATTGCATTAATAACTTAAAATGTGATACAACAGTAATATGAATGAGCTATAGTTGTACATAGTACAGAAAAATCTCAAAAACATAAATTTGTGATAAAATGTACAAATAGAAGATAAATAAAATAAAACACTTATATAAATTTTAAAGCATTCAAAATAATACTATATATGATTTATAGATATGAGTAAATGCAGCATAATTAAAAACATGCAATAAAATACATATGTGAACAATTAACAAAAAATAAAGAAAGAAACTATGGCAAATATACACCATGGAATACTACACATCCATAAAAACTGATGATTTCATGTCTTTTGCAGGGACATGGGTAAAGCTGGAAACCATCATTCTCAGCAAACTGACACAAGAACAGAAAACCAAACACCACATGTTCTCACTCATAAGTGGGTGTTGAACAATAAGAGCACATGGACACAGGGAGGGGAACATCACATACCGGGGCCTGTCGGGGGTGGGGGACTAGGGGAAGGAGAGCATTAGGAGAAATATCTAATGTAGATGGCAGGGTGATGGATGCAGCAAACCACCATGCCACATGTATACGTATGTAACAAACCTGCACATTTTGTACATGTACCCCAGAACTTGAAGTATAAAAAAAGAAAAAAAAGACTCAGTAGTTACTGGAGAGGCAGAATTTGGCGTGCCTCCCTCCACAAGAGACATGATGAGCCTGAATATAGAGGTCAGTGCCAGACATGCATGGATGGGTCTCGGTTCTTGGCTGAGAAGTCAAGGGTCCCACAGGGCAGGCGTACACAGGGAGGTGGGAGCCAAGGGTGGGTCTGAAACAGATGAGGCGACTGGAGACACAGCAGTCTCATCTCTTGGTGGGAGAACTCATCCCAGGGGACAGGTGTGGTCTGGCTCTGGCTACTTCATGGGTAGAATAGTCCTGTTTGCCACTTAAGGGTTGTCTTTAACTTTTAATTTATTATTATTATTTTTATTAATTTTTAATTCCTGAGACAAGGTCTTGCTCTGTCACCCAGGCTGGAGTTCAATAGCACGACCTCGGCTCACTGCAATCTCCGCCTCCCAGGTTCAACCGACTCTGCCTCAGCTTCCCAAGTAGCTGGGATTACAGGCATCCACCACCACCCCTGGCTAACTTGTATTTGAGGGTAATCTTTAAAGCCCTACTTTGTGCCTCACAAGCTTCCTTACCTAGATTGTGAGAAGACAGGGAGACCCATGGATGACACCCAAGTTCTCAGCAAGATGACTGAGACTCAAGTGGTTCCATGGATTGGAAGGGGTCACATAGAAGTAGTTGTTTATGAGATGAGGCAATGAGCTGCTGGTTTTTTTCCTGGTGCTTCCTCTAAGTCTCCCGATCCTGGGGATAAGTGCCTGGTAGGGTGGTTGTCTAACTCTGCTGTGCGTCCTACTTTCTTTGCCTTCTCCTCTTGCAGCCTGGCCTAATTACTTTTTTTTGAGACCAAGGTGTGCTCTTGTTGTCTAGGCTGGAGTGCAATGGCGCGATCTCAACTCACTGCAACCTCTGCCTCCCAAGTTCAAGAGATTGTCCTGCCTCAGCCTCCCAAGTAGCTGGGAGTACAGGCGCTCACCACCATGCCCGGCTAATTTTTTGTATTTTTAGTAAAGATGGGGTTTCACCATGTTGGCCAGGCTGATCTCCAACTCCTGACCTCAGGTGATCCACCCGCCTTGGCCTCCCTAACTGTTGGGATTACAGCAGTGAGCCACCACGCCCAGCCATTGCTTCTTTCTTTTAATGCTGTTTCTCTTAGCGCTTGCCCCTGCTGTGTTCCTTTGGCTTCCTCTGTGATAGATCTGTGAGCCATATGCTTCTGGATGATATGGAAGTAAAATTGGGAATTTTTCCCCCCTCCAGTTGTGAATTCTAGAGTGATGGGTTTGCTTTTACAGCAAAAAAAATTAAATAAATAAATAAAGAGAGATGATGTAGAAATGAAAACCAGCCTTCTGCCTGCTGCTGAAGGCTTAATCTCGTATTTGTATAAAGCCGTGCTTGAAGGAGTTTACCAGGCTTTACAGGCTACGCATAATTAATCTTACAGGGCTCCGAGAAGCAAGGGGAAGGCACAGACTTTTGGTCCTTGTGTAACAGACTGAGAAACAGAGGCAGTGCTTAGTGTTGCAAAAAAAGTCAGTGAAGCAAAGCAGTATCCAAGACCACATCCTGAGCTAATGCTCAGAAAGGAGAGCGGGACCCCTGAAAGATGTGGGGGACCTCCCTGGGAACCTGTGGGCCAGGGTTGTGGTTTTCCCATTCTCACCCACTTTCTTCTCATCAGAACCCTCAGGCCAGTCCAGCGTGTGGAAATGGGCCAAAGCCTTCCCTGTGGTCCCTGAGTGGGCCAGCTTTTAATAGGAGCGTCTGATCTCAAAGAGCTTCCCTTAGTTAAATGCTTGCGTAAAAAGACGGCTCAGATTCAACAAAGATGAGGCAAAAAGCCTGCAGAGTTCATGGGGTAGGAAGCTGGTGGCACATATCAAAGCTAGATATTTCTAACTACGTGGAGCTCCCAGCAGAAACCACTCCTTTCCTTGGCTTTGTGCTTGCCTGTGTCTGCCCTCAGCTAGACACTCCTTGTCCTTTTCGATCTGGAGGCAACTCATTTTTTTTTTTTTAAACAGAGTCTGGCTGTGTCTTCTCAGGCTGGAGTGCAGTGGCCCAATCTTGGCTCACTGCAACCTCCGCTTCTCGGGGTTCAAGTGTTTCTTGTACCTCAGCCTCCCGAGTAGTTGGGATTATAGGCATGCGCCACCACGCCCGGCTAATTTTTCTGTACTTTTAGTGGAGAGGGGTTTTTGCCATGTTGCCCAGACTGGTCTCGAACTCCTGAGCTCAAGCAACCCACCCACCTTGGCCTTCCAAAGTGCTAG